>VZRS01014845.1:43223-232530 GCA_013398055.1 Ifrita kowaldi
GTTTTTTAAAGAAAATTGCACTGGTTAAAGCCAGGCTTTCAGAAAAGTGGGTATCACTGGAGGTCTTACACCATCCAACCCAGGATGGATGGCCTGGGATGGCAGGAATTTCCAACGGGAGTGTTCCTGCTCCTGGCAGGGGTTTGGAACCAGAGGAGCTTTAAGGTCCCTTCCAACCCAAACCAATCTGGGGTTCTGTGACCTGTGGGCTTTGCTCAGCCAGCCCTGGCAGCTGAGAGCCTTGGGAAGGTTTGGACATGACTTCCTCCACCTGCAGCCCCCGTGGCTCGGGAAGGCAGATCCCAATTCCTGGGGAGGGGCTGATTCCAGCCAAAAGCTCCCCAGGAACCTGCAGGGTGGACGGAGCAGTGGCCCACGGGGTGAGAGCCGGGCCCAGCAAGTCAGGCTGTGCTGAGGAATCCCAGATGTTTCATATTCCTGCTCCCTGCTCCAAGGAAAGGGAGAGAGGAGCTGCACAGAGCACAGCAATATTTTTTCAATCCATTCCATATGTTTCCTCCATAAGTCAAGATTAAGCGGCAGTGCTGGTCGGAATAGGAATCAGCCAGAGGCTGCTCCAGGGCTCTGCAGGCAGAACAAACCCAGCACAGGCCCTGACCTGACTCCAGAATCCATTTCTGTGGGGACAAGTGGAATTGTCACCACTCCTGCCAGTGCTGTTGTCTTTGCAAGAAGGACAGGTCAGCCCCAGCCTCACCTGCGTGCTGGGAAATCCTGAATTTTGGCACAGCTGCTGGGAGGATTCGTGTTGTACTCGTGCCTGTGGTGTTATTCCCATGAAAAATGTCCTTCAGATCCCTCACCCAGGTGTGTGAACATGAAGGTGGCACAAAGCTCCCAGCTCTGAGCCTTCAATTACCACCAGCACACACAAAATGTGTTTTATTTAAATCAAAAATTTAAATTTTTTATTTCTATTTTTTTTCCCTGGTTTTCTCACTCATTTCAGCCGTCCCCACTCAGGTTGCTCAGCTCCAGCCACTGCAAAAGCCATCACTGAGGATGGAAGTTCCTCAGGGAGGAGGAAAACCCAGCAACCAGGAGGAGAAGGAATTTGCTCCCTCCTGAAGGACGCACTCGGGAGAATTGTGCCAGCCAAGTGTGCCCAGAAATCCCCAGTAATTGCCACGGAAATCATTCCACATGTGGGGGATTTTTTAGGCTAAAGTCTAATTACAGCTAATTGCTGTTTGATTTTGGTCCTGTTTCTACAGCCATTAAAGGAATTGTTGAAATGTCTCTGCTAAAAGACTTTCTTCTTTTTTTTCATTCTCCTCTTTTTCTTAAATCATCCTGGAACAAAAAAGAAAAAAAACAAAAAAAAAGGGATCGTGTTGCAACACTGGGAGTTCATGAATGGCCATTAGCTCTCCAACGATCCTACAACAAAGAGCCACGGGAAGCCTGATGTTTTCCCAGTGCTGGGAACTGACAGCCCTTGAATTTTGCAGAACTGAGGAGAATTCTGCTGTTTGTTAATGAAACCCTTCTGGGAGAGAGGCTCAGCTCCTGGGGGGAGATGGGAGCATGGGAGAGGTTTGCAAACAGGAGGGAAGGTGCCCTGCTTTGGAGAGAGAAACAAATGATATTTTTTCTGTGTGTTCCTCACGGTCCTGATGAACAGGGTACAAAACCAGCCCTGGTTTTGGAGTTTCTTATTATTTTCCTTCCCTGAGCCACATTAACTTTGTGTTTTGCCCATCTCATAGAGTGAGCAGAGAGAGAACTGATGCTGCCAGGGCACTGGTGAGTCCAGGAATCCACCAAGAGCTTCCCTTGGCACAGCTGGTACCAGAATCATCACCAGAATGCCCTGGTGTGGGGACAGAAATAAATTACATTTTTTTTGTGTGTTCCTCATGGTCCTGATGAACAGGGTACAAAACCAGCCCTGGTTTTGGAGTTTCTTATTATTTTCATTCCCTGACCCACATTAATTTTGTATTTTGCCCATCTCATAGAGCGAGCAGAGAGAGAACTGATGAGTCCCGGGATCCACCAGGAGCTTCCCTTGGCACAGCTGGTACCAGAATCATCACTGGTTCTTTTTTCTCAGCCCTGTTTTTTAGCACAGCTGTCCCAGGAGAGAATTAAACATCCTGTGTGCTCCAAATCCGGTGAGTTCTCACGTTCTGATGGCCTGCAGCGAGGCCAAAACCCTCCCTTATCAGTTCTTCAAAATCCATCCCCACACACCTTCGAGCCATCCCTCACAATGGCTTTTCCAGGGTTTATTTGTCTATTGGAAAATTCACTTTATGTTGAGGTGTTGAGCAGGTTTTGGGAGAAGGAGCAGAAAAGAGTCACGTTTTCCTGTCCTGGGAGATTCCTCCATCCCCCTGTTTCGTTTGGAATGAAAAGCTGGAGCTGGTATTGATGCTGAAAGGTGCAAATATTTTTTCACTATGTCCATAGAAATGCTTTGGGTTTATTCAGCACTTGGCAAATAAAAATCACACCAAAAAAAAAAAGAAAAAAAAAATAAAAGAAAAAAGTTTCTTCCTGGGCTCTGCTATTTCAGCATCATTTTCCCAGGAGCTTCTCCCTTACCATGGGATTTTTTGGGGGCTGGAGCACTTGGCAGAAGCCCCTGTGGGTGGAAGAAGGGCTGGAGAGGGGCTTTTATGGCTGCTTTAAACACATCCTGGAAGAGGTGCCAGGGGAGAGCATCTTCCCAGGCTCTCCCACCTCACTGGGATGCGATGTCCCTCTGGAGAATGGAGGCAGGAGAGGCCTCCCAGAGCTGCAATATTCCCGTTCCTGAGCTTTGTGTCCTCCAGAGGGGACCAGGACCACATGAAAAGTGTCCTGAGCGTGGCAAGCCACAAATGGAAAACTCGGAGCTGGGAGTGATCCCAGAAAATACAGGGTTGCAGTGCCAAGGGACTGGATGGAAAGAGGAGCCGGTGCCATCCCAGCCCTTGGAACACAGGGAGCTTGTTTGCTCTGGATTTTTTTTCCTTTTTTCCCCTTTTTCTCTTTGGCTTCTGCCTCTGCTCCCAGCAGCCAAATGAGCTCATGGTCTGAGGCTCCTGAGCCGAACATGAGCAGAAGGAAGATGGCATTGGCTGGAAAGAGGAGCAGGAATGGAGCTGTTCCCCATCCTCCTTCCCTCTGGCACTGGGAGGGAGCAGGGAACAACCTCAGGGCATGGACACGCACACAACAGCCCCCAAAATCACTGCTGGAATTGTGGAATCATGGAATGGTTTGGGTTGGGAAGAACATTAAAGCTCATCCAGTCCCACTCTGGGCAGAGACACCTTCCTCTATCCCAGGCTGCTCCAACCTGACCATGGACAATTCCAGGGATGGGGCAGCCACAAATTCTCTGGGCAATGTTTTCCATGTGGTTTTGTGGCTGCTGCTCATTCCCAATCCAGAAAAACATCACCTCCTTCACCTGGAATGTCCCACCCCATCCAGTGGACTTTGAGATGATTTCCCAGACCAAAAGATGGGAGCTGAAATCTCAACCAGGAATCCTTCATGGAATATAAGATAGAGATTGAAACCCACAGTATTCCAGCTGACTGCTTATCCCAAATTAAAATCCCTTCGAGCTGCTGGCTGCTGCCCCTCTGGCCACTGCAGCCTGCATGGATATGTGGGATATTTTTATCCAGGCTCTTTGGAGCAGGATAATGACATGGTGGTGCCTCCTCCCTGCAATTCCGTGAGGTCTCTGTGTTTGGGAGACAATTCCAGCCATGGCACTTCCATGCTAAATAGCAGGGGGGAGGAGAATGAGCTCTTGATTAAAATCTGTCTAGACAGCGACAGCCTCCTCTATTTTTAGATCCCAATTTAGAGGATGAAGGTATGGAGGGATTGACTTCACTTCCCAAAAATCTGATCAGTGGATTCTGATGGATGGAGTTCTCATGGTCACTCCTCCATTTATCAGCAGTCTTGGGATATTTTTTTCCTGGTTTCCTCACTCATTTCAGGCACCCCCACTCAGGTTGCTCAGCTCCAGCCACTGCTAAAGCCATCACCAGGTGCTTTCCTGGTAGCCCCCAGTGGCTCCCAGAGCAAATGAGACCTGTAGAGGTGGAATTTAATCATGGAATCATGGAAGAGATGGAGCTGGGAGCTGGAAGCTTTTCAAGGTGGGACAACACTGATATCAAACGGGATCTTTTGAGCCATCTCCTGACTTTTGAAGGCTGGGGGTTGCTGTGCCCTTCTAACTTTCAGACCACTTGTGTAGCTTAAAGATCCCCGAGCCCAGAACTTCCAGCTGCCTGTGGAGTTTTTTCCCCAGCATCCACCAAACCCTGTGAAGGGAAAGGCTGTCACACAGGAATGGTGCCCCATGTGGCAGCTCTTGGAGCTCAGCTTGTCCCAATCCCAGCCATCCTAAGGATAAACCCAATTTGCAGCCTGGCCTTGAGCTGCTGCTGGCAGGACAGGATTTTTTAGGCTCAGCCTAAAAGCAATTTACTCTGACTGTGGAAAACATCAGGGCCCCAATCAGCCGTGCCCCAGGTGGCTGTGACAGCACAAAACCCCTGATCTGGGGACACTTTGAGGCCACATCTCCAGTGCAATTCTTGCCGTGATTGGGGAATCAAGCCCCTTAATTGGCCCATTATTTAAAGCTGTTGAGCAGACCCCGAGCTGAGGCTGGAGTTTCCATCCCCTGACAATCCTTCTGAGTGGTTCTGCAGCTCTCAGCCCTGGGTTTGGTTACAAACTCCACAATTATTTGCCTCTCAACCACGCAGTAGTTCTCCAGGGTTAATCTTGCTGAAACTCTTTGGACTCCTTGAAGAATAAACAGTGGCGTGTGAGTGGATGTAGAGAAAAGCAGGGTCTGGAGTGTTTGGGTACAAAATTGCTTCTGCCACAATCGATTTCTCCTGCAGAGGAGCCTGAGTCTGCCAGGCAGGGGCTGCTGGGGGTTGCTCAGCACTGCAAAAAGCAGTTTTTTGAATGGTGACTCCCTGATCCGGTGAGCTAAACAAAGGAAAATGAAGTGAGACACTCACTGAGATGTAATTAAATTTATATTCATTCCTAAAAGGGTTAGAAGGAGACAATCAGAGCCTTTTGGGCCTGGTAGAGGAGCTGATTTGAAATTGCTCTCCTGACCAGTGGCATTAAAAAAATGACAGGATAAGAGGGAAAATGAGGAATTCTATGCTTTTCCAATTCCTCTGCTCAGTTGGCCTTCGTGGCTCTTTCTGTTTGAGAAATGCTCCATCCTGTGAGTGTGGAAGCAGCAGCAGGAAGAGGCTGGCACTGCACATCTGGAATAAAGCTTCCCAGGCTCTGTGGAGGTGGTGGGACTGCAAAACCTTAATGAGAATCCCAAGCTTTCCAGAAGTGACTGGGAAAGAGGGGTAGAGAGACAGCGACGTGGTTTTCATCCAGAGCTCAGGAACACGGAATGACTCAGTGAGCGCTGACTTTGGTGCCTGAGATGTCTTCAAGTCCTTAATGATTCCTCAAGTCCTTAATGATTCCTCCATCCACAGGCCCGTGGAGAAGGGTTTGATGTGCTTGAGATGTGAGTCACAATTCCAACCCTTCCAAGGCAGAGAAACCCAGGGAAAAAGCAGGAAAAAGAAGAAATGGATCTTTATTCTGCCTGAGGATGAGTAACCCCAGGCACCCTCTGACTTTCATCTCAAGGGTATCATTCAAAGCCAGCTCGGGGACCCTCCCAGTGCCACACCACAGCAGTGCCACAAAGCCAGGGTTATTTTAGGAGCTGTGTCTGGCTTTCCAAGGCCGTGATCCCTGCTCCCTTCCCCTGTCAGCATCCCAGGCTTCTCCTAGCCCGGGACCATCCCAGTCCCTTGGATGACAACTCATTTCAAAGGCAGACAAGGCTTCCCACAGCTATTGTCCTGTGGCTGTCTGCATATTTGAGCCCTTCCCTATTCCTGCTCCCACTGGAAGCTCTGAACTTCAGCTGAAGGCACACAAATTAAACTTTGAACTAAATAAAAGACACCCCTTCCCCCCCTCCCCGTCCAACCTTTGCTGAAATACTCTTTAAAAACAAATCCTGATATATTCTAAACTCAAAACCATCTGGGTTTCCAAGCCTCAGGAAATTACAACTCCCATTCTGGAAATAAAATACATGTTTGTCCATAGATTGTATTAATTAAACCCTATAATGTGGAGAGAGGCCAGGGAAATGCTTTCCTGCTGGCTGGCAGGTTTGCATGGCAATTTATTATCTTACAAATTGTTATTAATATTATTATTATCATCATTATCATCATTTCCTTCATGTCTGCTGTGACAGACAGAGTGCTCTGTGCTGATCAAGAGAGAAGTATCTGCTCTCACAGTGATCTAATTATTATTTAACTGCCCTGTTTCCCACTGGGGAATCCCAAATCCTTGTAGATGTGTTGACTTATTGATTGTAGGGTGTGAGCTTAGCAAGGAAAAGGTTTAGAATTGAGTGATGAGCCTGGTAATGTATAAAAAATTTATAAAAACAAGCAGTGGCTGCCTGAAGGTGACAGATCTGTCCTCCAGAGCTGTGCTTGTGTCCCCCTACTCCTGTCCTGTGGACAATATCCCATCTGAGAAGCACTGGGTGGGGAATTCCCTCATGGATTGAGCCTTCCCAGTGCCACCATCCCTGCTCCTGAGCCGTGTTCCTGCAGCTCCCAGCCGGGCAGGACAGTAGGAAATGCCACATCAGAAGCATTCCAGCCACTGGGCAAAACGCTCTGGGGATTGGGAAAAGTGCAGACTTCAGTTGTTCTTGGTGGGGTTTGCATTTTTTCCTGGTGAGGTGCAGGGCACGGAAAAACCACCGTGCTCCCTGTGGTCGGAGTTATTCCCAAAAACCAGAGCAGTTGCTCGTTGTTAAATCACTCAGAGCTCGGGGAAGGTGGGGTCGGCTCCTCCAGCAATGAACCCAACACTCAGTGGGTGCTGGAGCTCCTGCCCTGCCCTGTGTGGGCCTGGAATTGCCCTTTCCCAGACACTGACCCTTCCTCTGGAGGAAAAGAGTCCGGGCAGTCTCGGCAGCAGGAATTATTTGCAAAGACAAGGCTTGAACTTGTGGATTCTGAGCAGAGGCCAAATTGTCTCAGACTCCAATCCATGCCTTCACTCCCCAGTTGTGTCAGCCCATCCTAAGTTGGAGAAGTCGCTGCCAAAGGAAATCTGGACACAGATTTTGAATTCCAAACCCTGGAGCTGGCGATAGTTGTATCAAGAAATACGAAAAAATTTAGGGGAAATTTTCACGGCCAATTTTTTCTGCCTGGATGCAGCTCGTGGTGTTCAGGTGCTCCAACACCAATACTGATTTTGTGAGGTATTTTTTATGGCATTTCGCTGTGCCTATGCCACGGGAAAGGGGTATTATTTATCAGGAGTGCTCTGTAGGGAGAGCACGTAGCAAATCCAACTTCTCATCCTCATCCAAGGGGCATCAAAGCAACGTTTGGAGCAGAAGCAGCTGCGAGTCTCAGCCTGGAGTGCCCATGCCGGTGTTTTGAGGGAAGGAGGATTTCAGGAGGCAGCCAAGAAACGTGGCAGTCTGCAGCTGTCACCGCCCTGCCACGGGAGCAGCCCCAGCTGGCCGCAGTGTGCTCAGTGCCCGGGAATTGCCACTGGATGGGAACGTGGCCGGCATCCCACCCCAGCTCCCTGCCCTCCCCACACCTCAGCCTGGCTTCACCCAGCCTTCCGCTCCCTCAGCAGCCCAGGCAGGATCCATTCCCTGCAATTAACAGCCAAGGAACTGCGGGATCTGTCTGTGACATGCTGCAATCTGGTGACAGCTCCCTCCTCTCCCCGAGCGGGGCACGTTGAGCGAGACAAAACATCCCATTCCCTCTCGTCCCTTGTTCAAATAAATGTCAGCTCCTCTGATCAGCCTCCGTGTACAAGCATGCAGCCAGCAGGAGAAAATCAAACATCAAAAGGAAGGAAAAGGCCCGAACAGGATATTGCCATCAATAGGAGTTCTGGGGATGGAGATGAAATGGAAAACTGAGGCTCAATCCGGCTGAGAGAAGTTAAAGACTCCCTTAACCCTTGAGCTGACATGAAAGGCGGGAGACCTGGGAAAAGCTCAGGGTTACTCCTTGTTCCACAGGCACCTGGGCCGTGCTTTTCTCAGGAATTTGAGGGAATTTGGCACTCAAATTCCTTGGAAAGTCAGGCAGGCAATGCCACAGGTTCCTTGGGAATTGCTGCTTTAATCGCTGCCACAGATCCAACACGGCACTGGGGAGAAACCCAATTTCCTTCATTTTTCTCTCACCATCATTTTTCCACTGTTCTTTTCCTGGCGGAAAGAGCTCTTTGTTGCAGTGGTGAGGTGAAAAAATAAAGAAGAAAAAGAGCAGAAGAACAGGACACAATTTTCTGCCAGAATTTTTGCTTTGGGATGAGAAATAAAGAACTAAAAGGAATCCCTGAAGGAAAATTTCTGGCAGCTTTAATGTCACAACCTCTGACCTTTGGCCACGTCAGCCAAAAGGCTCCTGCAGACAGCCCGACCTATTCCCAGCTCTGTGCTCTGGGCACTGGGTCAGGATTAATCCACCCCTGACTGGGAAATCAGAGCCCAAATCCAGTCCTGGGGGTCAGCAATCCCACCCCATTCCCACCGAACTGGACACCCCAAGCACAGACTGTGCCCTACAGGGACACGACCCCCAGATGCCACCTGAAATGCACGTGAGGTTTGGATTTATCCTTAGAAAACTCCCTTTATTTTCCTAACATCTCTTTTTTGTTTATTTTAAGGAATTATCAGCCGTCGAGTTTGTATCAAGGACTGCCTCTTCTGGCACATTTTTATCTGACAGAACAAAGAGATTTATTTCTGCAACAAAGGAACAGAAAAATAACTCGTAAAGGCGACTGTAATTCCATCTATTTGAAGTTGCTTCGAGCTCTGCAGAAGCCCCAGATAACTCCAGGAGTTGTAAGCGTGGAAGGGACTTTTATCTCGCTGCCTGGATAAGCATCTCCGTGACTTTATCTGGGATTTCTCGACATGAGGCTCTTGTTTAATAACAGGAAGCAACATCATAGAATCATTAATGCTGGAAAAGACATCTGAGATCATAGAGTCCAAATCCCCAGGTCCAAATTCTCCCCAGGATTTGGGCTGCAAACCTGGCTGGCTGGTGGGGGACCCCTCTCCCCAGCACAGATCCATCCCGTGGGATGGATTTGGGAGAGACACAAACCCGGTTGTTTTGCTGGGTCTGGACATTCCCAGCACTCCAGGGAACCTCGACACGAAGTGCACAGAGAAAGAGGAATAAAAGAGGAGAAGAAAGAGGAATAACTCCGTGCTGAGGCTTCCCGGAGCAGGGCAGGGTGAGCAGGTCCCATCCCTGACTCAGACAGGCACATTCCCACCAGGAACGGGGTCTGGCTCTCCCTCGCTCCGGCCGCTCGGACGGTGCCAGTTCTTAACCAGCACCACTTGCTTGGCCCGAGCTGACCCCACAGTACCTGGAAGCAATGAAGCAGAGAAGCCACGGAGGCAAAGGGGTTGTTATTTAACAGGTCTGACCAGCAGGGGAAAGGGAATTTGGACCTTCGCTCCGAGATTCCCGAGGTGCCGATGCCGGGACTGCAGGAACCAACCCTGTTCCCTGTGCTGCATCCACAGCTCCCTCCAGGGTTTGTGTTCCTTAATTTCAGGTGTTCCACCGGCATTTCTTCCCATGTTTTGTTGGAATAGCCTGAGTTATTCCCTGTTGCAGCAGGATTAGGGCACAGTTGATGAACTGCAGGTTTTCCTCAGGCACAAATTCCCACCCGTGCCTCGCTGCAATCCTGGGCATTAACAGGCAGAGCAGTTGGGATTGCAGTGGGAATTTGGGGATAAAATGCCCCAGAGGGGCAGGAGCGGGGCCGGGGGTGCTCAGCACCGGGCAGGATGAGCTGTGCCGTGTGGGATGCCGGCCGTGCGTCCCAAAGGCGGTGACACGGGACATGTGGAGCGCTGGGCTCCAACATCCATCTTCCAAAAGCTGTTCAGTGCATTCCTGCACTGCGAGTCATGTGCTGGACAGGAGCCAGGCTCGGGGATGTTTCTCTAAACACGTCATCCCTCGCTGCTCTCCCACCTCTGAAGGATGTGGTGTTTCCCTCTCTTTCCGTGGAAACCTTGGATGTCACTTTGGATTTCGCCGGGCCATTAAAGCCCAATTTTTCATTTTTATCCGACCTGCAAGTTCAGCGCTGTCCACGTCGGAAAACCTCTGGAGCTTTTTCATATCGGTGGTGCCTTGAGGAGATGATTTCCTAGAAAAAGCCTTGGATTTCTCCAGCTATGAAAACATTCCCGGGGCATCCTGTGTGTGGATGTGATTAAACACAGCACACACACACCCCCATTGCATTGGGGGTTCTGTCTGCTTTTATTTATTTATTAGAATTGTCACTCGAGAGAGGTGACATTTCCTCCTTCCAACCTGGTTCCAAAATACCCGAGTGCCTTAAAAATGGGCATTGATTCCGTCATTTAGGAAAAAAATAAACCCTAATTCCGTCATTTAGGAAAAAAAATAAACACCCAAAGTTGTTTTGGAATAGCAAATTGTTAGAAACAAGATAAAGATTTATATCTTTATAGGACCAGCAAATAAATAAATATAATAATTGAAAATATTGGATCTGTTAGGTTGGGATTTTTAGTTTAAAAAAGGAACAATGTTTTAAAGCTTGGACTCAAACATTTGTTCAAACCCAGATGGGTTCCAGCTGAGGAGGAATATTCCAAGCAAAGTTTGGTTGCTTTCCTACCATTTCTAAAGCCAAATCAGCACTGGTTGATAAAATTTGATATTTAAATCCAACCTTAATTGAGGCTGAAGCTACCAGAGTGGTCTGTTTCCTACAGCAGAAAAACTCAGAGTTTAACTTTACAGTGGGAGATGGTTTGGAAAAGATTCCTTGACTGTGACAGGAATCCACCTCTGTCCCCAGCAGCTCAGGGATACCCAGAGCATCCTGAAGACTGCTGAAATTAGGGGTTCAGCAGTGAAATTGATTGAAAATCACCACTTTTTTTCATGTCTAAAATGAAAATATTTCAAAGAAAACCTTTTTTAAAAATATATCTATATTCTCAAAAATATAAATGCACTTCTCAAAATATAAAAATTAAGAAATATATTAATGTATTTCCAAAAAATATCATTTTGGGGTGAAAAAAATCTGCAGGGGTGGTGTGCTGGTTCCTCAGTGCAGGGAAGAATAAGGACGGGAAATGGGAACAGCACAAAGCACAAACTGGAGGAATACGAGAGAACCTGATCCAGGCCTAACTCCCCTCAAGGAAAACTCCCAGGGTCCATCCACTGCGTTTTTTCCTCTGGATATTCTCAGCTTGGGGCAGGAAGAGACAACCGGAGTGGATCAAAATCCCCGAGCTGAGTGTCCCCTCCACCCCCTGCTCTCTCCCAAAAAAAGGCAGATCAGGAGCAAGGCCATGCCCGTGCCCTTGCCACTGCTGCAGCTCCTCCTCTCCCACCAGCCCGGTTCAAGTGTCCCCGTGTGTTGTGGTGAGCCACGACTCCCATCACGGTGTTCTGGAACCCGCCGGACAAAAGCTCCAATGGTTCAACACCTCTGAGGCCCGGGAACCACAAAATGGCCGCCTGCCCTAACATGGCTGCCCGCCCTCACATGGCCGCCCTCAGGCAGCTTGGCGGGAAAAATCGTTGGCCGTGGCGGGAAAGACGTGCGGCCTAGCGGGTAGGTAATGGCTGCCACATCCACCTCCCCCAGTAACATCATTGTTCCCCACTGGTTCACGTACTCTCTCTCACGTACCCGATCCCTGCTGGGTACGCTTTGCTTGCCCCCGCCTCCATTATGCCCCTTGTCCATGTTACCACTGGTTGTTTTGTGGGGGCCCCGCCCTGAGCAAGGGGGTGTGAAATCCCCTGACAGGGGCTCCCTGCGGGCTTTTCTTGGTGTTCCTCTTCGTGTTCCTTTCCTCTCCGATAAACCCGTTCCTGGTACATCAAGAAGCCTCCCTCGCTACATCTTCTCCCTGCGCACCCTTTCCAGCGGTGGTTGAGGTGAGCCTCACCCGAGGTCTCGCTCACCCTCCCGCGCCCGGTCAGAGCCCATCCTCTGCTGGAAGGTGAAGAGACCGCCCGGTGCTTGACCTGGGAGGGAGAGACATCGGTCATCTCCGTGGCACCCATGGCCAGGAAATCGTTCTCACAGCCCTCAACTCCCAGTTTTAGTCACGATTTCCAAGCTTTCCCTTAATAATTGGAGCTTCCCTCACAGTTCCTGGCTCTGCCCCAGCCTATCATATCTGGGAAGACTCAGCAAGGCCCCTCTTTCCCTATTTTTGTGTTGAGGTTCTTGTTCTCCAGGACAAATTCCTTCAAATAAAGCCAAGTGTAGGAGTTAATTGGGAGTTACAGTGCAGTGGTTTCCATGCACACAGAACTATCCAGTGTCAAATTATCCAGAGGGAGCAGCTCCTGTGGATGCTGCACCTTTGCCTCCCTGCAAGGAGTAGAAAGGGAGACCCTAATTAAGGCTTCCTAATTAACACAAAATCTCCAGAATTCATTTTTCTGCACCCCCGAGGCTCAGGATTCGTGGATGCTGCCCTAAAGGAGGGGATAAACGAGGGCACGGACAGAGGGATTGGGGTTTCTTGGAAAGGGATGTGCGGCCTGGAGCTTTGCTCTGCTGAAAGATGTGGGAGTTTTAATCCCTATTTCCCTGCCCTGCAGCATCCATAGGCTTCTCAGGCTTTCTCCCCAAATCATGAGGGACCAGAGGGAAGAGATTAATTTCCTAGGTAGCCCAACAAACACAGAATTACACAAGCCCTGTTCATTGCTCATTAGGATGTGTTTAATTAGAGTCACAAAGCAATAACTTAGGGTCATGTTTGTGTTTCATCCTAAAATTTTCCTTCAGGTCTTCACATCCAAGCAGAGACGAGGTTTTGCTGTGCTTTGCTCTCCTGTTGCAAGCATGAAACTTCCCTTTAAATAGATGTTTTCCCCCAGAAATCCAGAGTGAAATGATGGAATTAGAGCAGGACTCAGGTGTCTGTGCTCAGAGAGAAATACCATGGAGTCCAGTTTGCACTCAGAGCAGGCTGGAGTTAAATCTAAGGCTAGATCCAGGTATCTCCAATTTTATCCTAAAAGCTAATTTGAGTCTGGGGTTAAGGAACAAGGGAAAAACAATGCTCAGTTTCCACAGACAAGGAGAATTGTCCTCCCACTTTAATTTGCTGCGAGACTCCCTCTCTGCATAATTTGCAGCTTTTCTTAACAGAGCTGGAGCGTCCTTCCCTGTGTTCTGGTGGGAAGCAGCTGGAAATCCAAAGTGCTCCTGGGATGACTGCAAACCTTCCATGAAACCTGACTCACCGTCTAAAAATGCGCCTGTGGAATGGTGGTTGCATCACGTAGGTGCTGCAAAGTGCCCAGAAACTGAGGAACCTCCTCTCCTCATCCACACTCCTTCCTGCCACGCATTTCCTCCTCCTCCAAGGGATTGGGAAACTCTGGCAGTGCATCTCCAGGAATCTCTGCTTCCTCCGTGGCTCAGCAGCAAAAGGATCTGGGATCCACGAGCTCAGCTGCAGCTCCTGAGGTTATTCCTGCAGTGGGGGAGAATGTGGGAGAAGGGAAAGGAGAGGAGAAAACAGCTGGAGGTTGGTTCGTGGCAGCTCGGCCCTCACTTCCAGGGAGCAGCCCTGGGAGAGGAAATTGCCCTGTGGATAACTGATAGGAGTGTTTGCTCAGGGGGGAAGGGGAATTCCTGACTGCCAAGGAAAATACAGGGAAAAAAAACCTCGTGGATTCTGCAAGAAATAATAGCCAGTGGAGAAAGGCAGCCAGCTGCTTTCCAGGGATGGGCACCCTGGATGGGGATGTCCTGGAGCGTGTCCCGGTGTTCTGGCATCCCGCATTCCATCCCTGGGCTCCACACTGCCCTTGGGAATGTGGGCATGGCATGGCCAGCCACAATTTCTCACATTTTGCCCATTTTTGGAGCCATCTCGCAGCATCCCCCAACTCCTTTGTGACGTGGAAGCAAAAGTGAGGGAAAAAGAAAGGAAAAAGGAGAAAGGAGGGGGAAAAAAGCAGAACAACACAATTTTCTGTGAGACTCCTCTGGCTTCTGCCTCCAAACAAATCCATCCATAAGGATTGGGTCTTTGAGTGAGTGACAGTTCGATTTGGGCTCTATTAAAGCAGCATGTTTTCCATGAACAGCACAGCAAGGGAAGAAGAGGCTCCCGGGAACCTCTTCAGCTCCCAACATGTGCCCCAGATGCCATCACAACATCTGTGACAGGCAGGCCGGGGGGCTGCAAAGGGGGCAGGAGGGCTCAGCTAATTGAAACCATTGTTTGATGATAACCAAATGTCCCACGTCTTGTGCATCTCCCCGAGATGGCAACGCAGACTGAAAAAAAAAAAAAGAAAAATAATAATAATAATAATGATAATAAAGCTGCGTCCGTTTGCAGGCAGAGATCAAAGGAGCTCCTGGAAAGAAGAGCCCAGTTGTCCCTTGAGTGCATCTGGGCTGCAGACAGCCTCTGGAAAAGCCTTTTCCTTCATCCACGAGGCTGAGGAATGCTGTCTGGGTGCTTGGAAAGTGCAGGGGCTGCTTGGAGGAGGCTCTGTGTGAAGGGAGCTGAGGGACCTCAGCGTGGCTTCTGTCACCAGGTCCCCTCACCTCTCCTGCCACCGCACTGGGATCCTCTGCTCTGGGATTTTCAGCAGGAGATGGAGCTGGTGCTGTGGTACTTGGAATGCTGATGGGCCTGGAATGGGATAGGATGGAAAATTGGGGAGTGAGATGTAATGGACATTTGGGGAGCGGGATATAATTGAAAACTGGGGAATGGGACATAATGGACAGTTGGGAAGTGGGATATAAGGGATAATTGGGGAGTGGGATATAATGGATATTTGAGGAGTGGGATATAATGGGCATTTGGGGAGTGGGATATAATGGATGTTTGAGGAGTGGGATATAATGGATGTTTGAGGAGTGGGATATAATGGGCATTTGGGGAGTGGGATATAATGGACGGTTGGGGTGTGGGATATAATTGAAAACTGGGGAATGGGACATAATGGATAATTGGGGAGTGGGATGTAATGGATATTTGAGGAGTGGGATATAATGGGCATTTGGGGAGTGGGATATAATGGACATTTGGGGAGTGGGATATAAGTGACAGCTGGGGAGAGGGCGATCCAGTGTGGCCCTGGTGTTGGAAACCACAGCTCCCTGTCACTCCTGGGATACTCCGAGGTGAGCAGCCTTCTCTGAACTGATCCCTGTTCAGACAAAGTGCTCCTTGAAAGCTTCCTGGCAGGAACATCCCTTTGCCCAGGCAGTGTCCTGGGAGGCAGCTCTGCCCACACCTGCTCCCAGCCTGGATCCGCACTGGCGGCACCGGGTGCAGCGAAGCTTTCCCTGCGGAGAAGGAGGTGCTGTCCACACGAATCAGGATCACCCCAGCCCTGCACAAAGCAGATGCCTGTGCCTCTTGGGATGGCCCCAACACGTTCCTGTGCAGAACATCTGCTCCTGCACACCCAGCTGCTGCTGCTGCTGCTGCTGCCAGGGCCACCCTCACCTTCCTGCTCCCAACGGCTCCAGGTGTCCAGGAACCACTCACAAAATGGCTTTGACTCTTAAAAAGGGAGATATTTCCCTTTATTTATAAGTTGTCAGTGTTCTGCAGTAAGAGAAATGGCAGGGCCCGAGAATCAGGTGGTCTGAAGGAACCCTTAAAGGCTGTAAACTGACAGAGATTTGGGTTAGATGGGACACTGGGGAGAAATCCTTCCCTGTGAGGGTGGAGAGGCCCTGGCACAGGGTGCCCAGAGAAGCTGTGGCTGCCCCTGGATCCCTGGAAGTGTCCAAGGCCAGGTTGGACAGGACTTGGAGCAACCTGGGACAGTGGAAGGTGTCCCTGCCCGTGGAACTAGTTGGAACTGGATGACCTTTAAGGTCCTTTCCAACCCAAACCATTCTGGGGTTCCATGAACCTCGCTGTGCCCAAAAGGGATTGACCTGATTTCTCCCCAAAAAGGCAAAATCCCACCAAGTTGCCCTAAAACACAGCCCAGACTGAGCCCTCATTCCCTGCCACAGCCATGGGCCCAGCCCTTTTCCGCAGCACAGGCTGATCCCGACCCAGGAGGAATTAAAAATAACATGTACATGATTAGTGGAAATTAGAAACAGGATATGGAGGGGAAAGGAGAGACTTGTTCCTCCAAATTTATCCTCAATTTGGCCCTGCTCTGGCAGCCTCCAAGGATGCCTCTGTCCCTTGCTCATGAAGATATTTCTGAGGAAAATGGGAAGGCTTGCATGATTTTGGAAGGCATCTGATTGCACCAGATGGTAAATATATATTTTTTCAGTCTCCTGGGAGGCTGCCCTGTGAATCACCTACCAGGGTTTTATTGCTTTCTCCTGCATCCCCTGGCAAATTTCTGAGTGCAAAAACTCGGTTTTGTTTGCATTTATAACGAGGCTTTTGGAAACATCTGCCAACAGCTCGGCTTCCCAACCAGACAGAAACCCCACTTTCCTTTGCGGGTATTTCGAACAGCAATTAAAATTACCGACCATCTTCTCCTCCTTCCACAAGCAGAAACTGGGGAACAGCCTCTGGAAATGTCGAGTAACTGGAAGCAGAGCCTGCTCCTATGCAAGCATCGTGCTGAATACAGAACACAACCACCAAAAAAACCCCCTTTATGAAATGCACAGCACCGAGCGGAGAGTTCAGTGAAACATTTATGAGATATTGGAAAATTCAAGTCCAGCCCTCGCGTTTCATCAGCTGCAGCTCGAGCGCCTCAGCACAGATGGACAGGACCCAGATGGCAACCTCGGCTCTGGAATTTGTCCCTGCTGCTCCGAAGGGAAGGGGATGCAGGGCTGGCTTTGAAGCTGTGGGAGGACGGTGCCACATGGACGCTGTGAGCTCCTCATCTGCATGTGACCGAGCCACGAACCCACCCTGGTGACATGGCAGGGACGTGGTGCTGGCAGCGCCAGCGCGGGGCTCGTGGGGAGCAGCGCAGCAAGGATTGTCCCAGGGACACCCTTTGGGATTGGTGAGGCCGTTATGGGATGGGGAACAGCACAAATGGGGGTGTCACCAGAGCCAGACGTGCTTTGAGGATGGAGTTTGCAGAGGGAGAAAGCTCTGGGAGAGTGGGATGAGCCCTTCCCTAAAATCAGGCAGTTTTTCTTTCAGCAGGGTGTGAAAGGTGATCAAGCAGCTTCAGCAAGAGCCTTTCCAGCTCTGCAGCTGAGCTTTGTCTCCTTCCCGAGGTGCTGCTGCTCTGAATGTAGGAATCACGGCCTCCTTGGTGCCTTCCATGTTCCCATGACATATTCCCTCTGAGGCACAAGATCTGGATGAGTAACATTCCCCGAGTGTGCATCAGTTTTATCATGTCCTGGTGAGCCAGGAGAACCAGCGTGTGAGGAGGAGGAGGAGGAGGGCTCCAAACTCGTGTCTAATTCCTAACTTTTCATCATCCAGCCTGCTGGGCCTGGCTTGGCACTCGGTGGCAAACTGGGGACAATGGGGCACAGAGGGGCACCCTTAATGAGCCCCTCGCCGAGTCCTCAGATCAGAGGCAGGATTTGGGGGTGACAAGGTGCAAGTGGATGGCAAGAGAGGCACTAAAGGCTGTTGGAGAAGCCACGAGAGGGGGAACAGACATTTCACGAAGCTGTGTTTGCTCACCTCTGTTCAACCTTTCATCCTGGGTGCAGCTCATGGCAAACTCCTGGAGACTTCTCCAGGGGCCCCATCCCCAGGGAAAGGCGAGTGCAGCGCAGCTGGGTGGGCTCCATCCCACCCTGCACTGCCATTCCCAGCTGCCTTCCCTGAGCAGGGACCAGGCGAGGCCTTCAGAGAGCCCCGTGCAGTGCTTGTGTTCCACAGACATATGTTTTTAAAGGGAGCAGATGTTGAGAGTGCTGTCTGCCAATTCTCTCTGCTTCAACCGCTGCTCTGGGAGCTCTCCCCTTATTTATTACCTTGGAAAAGCAGGAGCGTGGTATCAGCCTTCACGGAGATGCAGTTTATTGATCCCACTTTTTCCTCCTTCCCTTGCACTGCACAACAGTTTCTCCTTTCCCAACCCCTTGGCATCACCACGGGCACTCAGATCTGGGCACCGAGGGAAGATCTGGATCCTTTCCCTCCTGTTTTCCCCCCTCCTGCTCCCCATCTCCCATTTTGGCACGGCTCTAACGGAGAAGGAGAGAGGCATTTTTATTGCACACACAGCTCTGTGTATCCTTTCCTCAGCATTTGTTTTTCCTAGATATACATGTGTTTATCCCCAGCCATTTCTACAGGCAGAGATGTTAATTTGGCGTCCTACGTGGAAAGTCTGAGGCATCTGATCAGAATCAGCACAAGCTTCTGGGAGCTGCTTGCCAGCTGAAGGAGAAAGAAAAGGCCAATATTAAAAAGAAGCCTTGCCTTAATCAACGTAAGTACTGCAAACATAAACATTTAAAAATGCTATTAACTGCATTTGGAAAGTCCTGGTGAATCAAAAAAGTGTGGAGGTGAAAGAGTCAAGCAGAGGCAATGAAACACAAACTTTTTTTTCTTCGAGTGCCCTGACAGATCCAAGCTTTAAAAATCCACGTCCCAATCTTCATGCTGTGATTCTCTTCATGCAACTTCCAGTGTTTGCTTTGGGCATGACCCAAAATCCTTCAGAGTCCTGGGGCTGGGCTGCAGTGGGGCTTTCCCCCAGCACTTGGTGCTGGAGATGCTGCAGGAGCTGTGGTTGCTCAGCCCTGACCCTCCAGGAGGGTCCAGCACTCGGTGTCACCCATGGAGTGCCACCAGCTGAGGGCTTGGCAGCTGCTCTTCAGCAATTCCTGCCCAGGACAGAGGTGGAAACCTCTGAGCCAGCCCTTCCTGCACTCCTTCTTTAGGTTTATCCTACACCAGTTGGGCCAGATGGGAATCTCACATCTAGTCTGGTTTAGATGGGATATTGGGAAGAAGTTCTTCCCTGGAAGTGTCCAAGCCAGGTTGGACAGGGCTTGGAGCAAACTGGGATAGTGGGGTGGGATGGGATGGGTTTTAAGGTCCCTTCCATCCCAAACCATTCTGGGATCCCACGATCCCACTCCACCCCCACTCCCACTGGTGTTAGAAGCCGTGGATTCAGAAACTCTGGGATCAGGCAGCTCACCCTCCTGCTAAGGAGAGCTTGGTGACCCCGTGAGCTCTTCCTTTTTTAATCCTCTGGATTTTTTCCCCTCACACACTTAGGTTTGGCACGTCCAGAGCTGCAGGTGCAAAGTGCAGAGGAAGCCTGGCTGGGAAAAGACCACCATGTTCATAGAGGGGATTGGAGTGTCTCAAGGAGGACTTTCCTGATCCAGCAAAAATCAAATCCTCCCCAAATCCCCAGAAAACCTTCCAGGGACATCCAGAGCCCTCCTGGCTGCTGCCATCCCGGAGCAAATCCTGCCTGTCCCTGGTCCCCACCCACCGCACCCCCAGCGCGGTGCCCTCCCTGCAGGGCACGTGTCAAAGAACCACCTTCATTTTCCTGACGTGTTTTTCCTGCTCCCAGGGCTGAATTAACACCAAATGAGGCCCAGATTCCTCTGTAATTAAGGGCCTCTGTTCCACACCGAGCTGTCCTTGAAGATCCTCCTGTCTCAGGGGAATTTTCCTGCTGCTCCTCCTTCTCCTCCTCCAACCCCACCATCCCAAACTTCCTCGCTCTTTTTACATCTCCTTGCCCAATTCCCCTGGGATCCAGCCTCATCTTCCCCCTCTGCTGTCAGCAGGGATGGGAGTACACAGAGCTGATGGATTTCTCCCACCACTTCCCCTGCTCCCTGAACCGAGGAGGGAGCACATGTTTTTCATGAATGAGAAAGCAATTGGAAGCCATGCAAATAAAAATAGCAGCACCAACCAAATCTAACAGGACAAATCATGCCTGGGAAGGGTCAGCAAATCCTTGCTTTCTCCTTTCCCATGCAAGCTTTATTTCTTTCCAGTCTTTCCATTTTCCAGCTACCAAAGTTTGAGGAATCTCAAAAAAGGCTCGGCCCATGGTGGCCTAAAGAGAAGGGAAAAGCCTCATTTGTGAGGATGTGCTTTGATATCCGTGTGATTTCGCAGGTTGTGGTAGGATTAGGGCTTGTCTCCTCCACTTAAGCTCCAGCACATGTTCCTGGCTCCCTTGGAGGCACCACTGGACAGTCCATGCCAGAGAGAGCTCCAGAAACTTGACCTTCTCCTGAACCTCGGGGCTATTTTCTCCTCTGCGCCCAGCTCCGCGCAGGCAGCGCTGTCTGGCCAGTGGATCCTGGCCCTTTTGGATGGAAAATGAGATGTGTCAGCCTGCAGGGGACTTTGCCAGCTGTGTCCCTGACAGTGCTTCCCAGCCTCCTCCTGCTGCTGCCTTGCTCCACGAGTGGCCCTTTGCAATCCCTGCGCCGAGGGATCATCCTTTGGGATCTGGGGCCAGCTGGCCAATGCCCAGCTTTCCCACTGCAGCCCCCAGGACTCTCCTCAAGGCAGCAGAACCTCGTGGAGGACTTTTCTCTTTCCTTCTCCTTCCCCTCTCCATTCTTTTTCCTTCTCCCCCTTTCCAGAACCGCTCCATGTTTTAGCGGTACTTTCACCCATCTCCCCGGTTTTCGGGGTGATCCTTGTCCTTCCCCTGGCAGCAGCCGGGGTTGGGCTGCTGGCTGTGGTCCAACTTGGGCTGGAGATCAACCCAGCAACTCTCCCAGCTCAAACCATCATGATCTACCCCAGCCTGAGGCACTTTATGCTGTTATCTCAAATTCCAGCACTGAGGATCTGCACGAAGCTGTAATTGAATTTCACAGCAACCTCTGCTTTGTTCCTGGGGTCACCAGCACCCCCAGGGGATCCCAAACCTCGCCAGGCAAATCCCACCATGGAATCCCTTCCTGGAAGGCCAGGGACAGCCTCGGTACTCCCAGGCCACTTCCCTGTTTGTTCTGCGCTTGCTGCCTCAAAGGGAGATCTCTGCTTAAGTGGTTCTTGCAGTAACCCCATTAACGAGCCTTTTAATTAGTGTCCTCTTTTTTTGCTAAGTAATTGCTGCAGCCTCAGATCCACTCGGGAGATGCAAATGAGCTGGAAGGAGGAGGATGCTGCGAGGCAGCGGAGGAGCTGAGAGCTGCTGTTAATGCCTTCTGACAGCCTTGGGAGGAGCAGGACAGGCAGGAACCTGCTGGATTTGGGGAGTTTTCCCTCCACACGCCCAGCCCTGGTGCCAGCAGGGCCTGGGCAGCTGCCACCCACCTGCCAATGGCCACTGGCTGCTGCAAACACGTCACAGTTCCAGTGCAGAAGGGGTTTGGGTTGCAAAATTAATTCTGCAGAGAATGCGGGGTCTGGGACAGGGAGACGTCACCAGGCAGCAGTTGGAATCACGGGCTTGAGCATCCTGGTGTTGTTACAGCAGCTAAAATTCCCAAGGAAAAGAAGGAAGAAGGCTCTGAAACCCCACTGTGGAGCTGGGGCTGGTGTGGCTTGTTCCATATCCCATCAGGAATTCAGGGACACACTCAGCCCTCTGCACCATGAGCCTCCCTCTCAGACCTTCCACTTGGACACCAGTTCAGTTCTGGGGCCAAACTGGGCACTGGCTGCTCCTTGTCCTCCCCGGCGTCAGCACCAGGGACCTCTCCACGGATCCTTCACTCCCAAGTGCCATCCCGAGGGTAAAATTCTCTCTGGGATATTCCCGGCTTGGCTGAGCTCTGCTGCTGCCCAGTAACTGGGGAGCTCTGTGGCAGTGCCGTGCAGAGCTCCCAGCACCAGGAGCAGCGTTTCCTCTGCCGACCCAGCGGGTTTTCCGTGAATCCACCTCTGAGCCCTCTCCTGGAGGCAGCATCCACGTGTGCCTCAGCTCTGCTGCTGCTGCCTTCTCTCCTCTGCATCCCTGAGCAGAGCTCACAAGTGATGCTTTGTGCCAGAGCTGGAAAAATGTGAAAGCCCCGTGCTCTGCCACACAAAAGGAAAAAGCCTCACCCCACCTCCCGTGTTTTTCCTGGAAGTGGCAGTGCCTTTAATGCATCCAATAATTGGAATCACTTCTCCCCCTTTGTTTGCCTTGGCCCTCGCAGCTCACGTGCAGCAGGCCAACACAAACCTGCGTGCACCGCAGGAATTCCGGGCACAGCCTATCCCACAGCCTCGGGCTGGGGGATGACTCCCAAAATCCACGGCCTGGCTCTGCTCTGTGGGTCTGAGCAGCCCCGGGTGCAGAGGAGCAGGACCCCCCTGGCCAATCCCGCTCCATCCAAAGGCTTGGAATATTCACTCCCAGGGATCACCTCCAGGAAACCCCTCAGCTGTGACATCAGGGAGGGGAAAATCGGGAATGGGGCTGGTATGGGTGGGATATTTTGACGGGAAGCAGCCAAGGCTGAGGAGAAGGACTCGCAGCTGTCAGGGATATTCCGGACAGGAGTGGGATGATGCAGCCCCCAGCAAATGCAGCTCCTGTTCCCCTCTGCCTGGCACTGGTGCTGCTGCTTCCTTTATTTTATTGTCTTTCCCCCCCTGTGCAGGTCAGAACAGAGTTTGGGATACCCGGGGCCAGGAATTCCCTCGGGATGGCACTGGGGAGCAAAGGATCCCTGGTGCTGATGCTGGGAGCAGCCAGTGCCCATTTCGGCCCCAGAACTGAACTGGTGCCCAAGTGGAGGGTCTGAGAGGGAGGCTCATGGTGCAGAGGGCTGAGTGTGTCCCTGAATTCCTGATGGGATATGGAACAAGCCACTTCATTCCCGAAACTGGGATGTGGAGGCAGAGCCTTTCTCCTGTCTGACAGGAGAGAACAGATCTTTGCCAAGCACTGGAAAAGCTCCTGTCCTGGGCAAGGTGGGTGTTGGATTGTGAATCCAGGTTATTAAATATTTATTTTTATGTTCAATTAAATTGTTAAATAAATATTTATTTTATATTCAATTAAATTATTACATAATTTTTTTAATTCAATTAAGTAATTAAATAAGTATTTATTTTTCCATTCAATTAAATTATTACATAAATATTTACTAAGGACTCGCTGGGCTGTGGGTTCAGACCCCTTCCAGATTTGCTGTGTTTCAGCAGGAATGTTTTCAATAATTGGCTGATATTTTTAAGAAATCTATAAAACCTCTGCTATTAAATCCAGTCCTTGGTTTATTAGAAGACATTTATAAAGCAGATGTCTTTAATGCCTGAAGAAAAATAATCTGTGAGGGATCTCTTCTGAAACTTGAATCCATGAATGTATGAAATCATAATGACAATTATTATCCATCATCAAACACTCACTAATGAGACAGAGAAACCATCGTTTGTAACTTTATAACCCACATAATTCAGAAATAAAGACAAATAAGGGAATTTCCCTCGGAGCAGTTGGAGATTTCACCAGACAAATGTGTTCAGGTGCCTGTGCATCTTTGAGGAGATTTAGAGACAAACTGGTGGATTTCTCCAGAAATTGTGCACTTGTGGGAGCTCCTGATTCCTGGTGATGACATTCCTGAAATTGGGAAAGCCCCCTGCTGCTGTCACAGCGTGGATTTGGGGTGGCTTTGTGCAGAATGGCATCCCCTGGGTGTTTTATTTACAGAGACACCAACATCACCTTTCTCCCAGCCAGGAAATAATTGTCCAAATTCTTGCTGGAGCAGAACCACGTGGATTTCAAACGATTTTTTTGTCTGAGAATGCAATCAGCTGAGCTCAGCCCTGCTCTCAGAGACCTCAGCAAAGTTCCTAAATATTCCTCAGGGAGTTATTTTGGTCCCAAAGGGAAGAAACCGGCCCTGGCTCTGTGCACCTTCCTAATGATCTTCCCAGCACCTGATCCAGCTCCTCCTCCTCCCTGAAAAACACATCCACAGGAAATAAAAGGGGAAAATAGGCCATCCCTGCCTCATGGGGAGTGTAATTCAGCTTTGGAAGCGATTCCCCAGGGACAGAAAGCATCGCAGCTCTTGGAGAATTGAAATCCAGACGGGAGGAGATGCTTTGCTCAGAGCAGCTCTGCCCCACAGGGGCTCCCCATGGGTTTTGGGGTCTCTGCACCAGCTCTCAGTGGGGTTTTGGCAGCTCTTTGGACACCAAGAGACTCAGTTTGTCCCAGTTTGGCTTCCAGTGCTCCCAGTTCAGCTTCCAATGATCCCAGTTCAGCTTCCAATGTGACAACTTTTATTATAGGGCAAAAACCAGTGAGATTTGACCGTGAATTCAGGTAACTAAACCCACTTGAAGCTTTCCCTGGTGTCTTTAATGGCATCTGTGTGGGATTGGGAATAACCTGCAGGCAGCCCAGGTTCCCTTCCAGCAGCTCCAGCAGCCCAGGGGGTGTTGGGGGCAGCGCTGTGGATTTTTTTTTAACCTTTGATGTGAATTAATTCATTTCAAATCCCCACCTTATAGCAGCACGAGGAGACGCCCCCTGATCTTCCCTGCTCCCAGCTCCAAGGGTATCAGCCCTGAGAATTCCTGAGCACGTGGATGCCACACAACTCCACAGGTCCCAGCATTGCTGTCACCAGCTGAGGTTCTGTCCACATCAATTCTGCTTTCTTGTTTTGTCCCTAGGCTGGTGCTGGAGCTTTTTGGCTCGCAGGCAGATTTTCCCTTCCAAGATTTCCATGTTGGAGTTCTGTTTCCCTAATCCCCAATAGTGGCAGATTATCTCTAGCCAACTATTAATCAAAATCAGGATCTAGCACGGCTTGCTGGTGCTGGTGCACTTGAGCACATAAAAAAAGAACTCTTTCTCCTCTGAAGAAGCACAGTTGTAGTTTTTTCATCTGTCCCTGATTCCTTCAGCAGCCCCTCAGCCCCAGAGCAGCCACATTTCTCCTTCAAAGCTCAATATTGCACCAAGATTCCACCTGGGCCAAGGGGGACTTTAAAAACACGGGGAAAACAAGCAAACACCAGTTCAGGGAAGGCTTAAAACAAGCTGGAAAACAACAAAGAAACTTTCTTATATTTGCTCCTTCCACAGCATGCTCCTTCGAGTGCAGGAGAAGGATTTGCCCTATAAAACCCTGGCATATTGATGGGCAATTAACTCGTGCACTGACAGGGGTTATAGAGCAGGAGATGGATTTTTACAGCCCCTCCCGTATGCCCAGGCTCCAAAAGCCTCCCTGCAGAAGTGAATTAGATGCCACTGATTTTTTAGGGTCGGTGGCTGGAACAGACCCTTCTGCTTCAATCGTGTTTCAAGGTTGGTTGGCACAGAAGAGGAACAAGAAATCCCCTTAAAGGAGAGTCTGGCTCCTCCACTGGCCTGGGAGCAAATTCCATGCACAGGGTTTGTCCTGGGGTCGGGATTTCTCAGGATTCCCTTCCTCTGTTTGGTCACTAAATCCATCCTGGACACCAGCAAGCCCTCGTGGCCACAGACTGGCCCTAAATCCTTGATTTTTGGGTGCACAAAATGCCAGGAGGAGCTCTCTGGGTGCTGCACCCTGGAGAAACGTTAAAATTCAATCCCAATTGCTAAAGGAAACAAGAATCCTTCCTCCCATGCCAGCATCTCACTGGGACTGGTGGGTGCAGGGAAATGCTCCACGACCCCAGTTTGGGCTCCATCAATTCCCAATGCTCAGGCAGGAATTCCTGCTCTGGGTGACCCAGCTGCATCCAACCTTTTCCTACCACTGCACACCCCGTGCAGGGGTTTATTTCCCAATCCCACCATTTTCTGATGGGATTTGCACCAGCCCAAGCTGCCTCTCTGTTTAAATCTCTCCAGGTCAAAACCAACACTCTTCCCCTGCACCCCAAACCAGGGCAACTTGAGCTGCTTGGTCAGATCTAATCACAGGCAGCTCTTTTCCCTCAGCTGGTCAGGAACAAGTGAGGATAAAGCAGCACAAAAATCATTTCCAAAATGATTCTCCCACGCTGGTCCCAAAGCTGTGGTTTGAGTTTTATTTCTTGAGAATTGGGTGCTGCTCTGCCAGTGCCAGCTCAGGCTCTGTCTCCCTGTCCCTGGAGATCCAGGCAGGAATTTCAGTGCCCAGAGCCCCCCAGCCCTGGGCTTAGCCCTGCTCTAAAGTCAGGGTGTGCTTGGACCTTCTCCTGGGGAAGTTTTCCCAAGGTTTTGCACGAAAATGGGAAGTTCCCATTAAAATCATCATATAATAACCATGAAGGGCTCAATTTGTAAAGGCACTGTCTGCTGGAATAGTTCTGCCTCCTCTATTTACCAGCCAGCAATTATCCTCACTCGAGTTGCTTCTTATTTAGCTGCTCCCAAATTGGAATGAGCAGGAATGGCATTTCCTTGCTAAAGCATGACATGGAAATCCTGTCCTCACCGAGGAAGCACCAGACAAGCCCCAGCTCTGGCTGCACCCTCCACTTCCAGCAGAGACCTGACCTGGGCACAGGCTGCAGAGGGGGACCTGCAGGACAGCGAGGTGGGCTCAGGGGGGTTAATAAATCCCTTTTTTGTGCTGTGCCGGGGAGTTAAACAGCCCCACACACCCAAACCAGGGCTCTGAACACGGCACATCCAGGCCAATATGATCACCCCACGTGTCTATTAGGGCAGGACAGCAATAAATCCCCCCTCTCCAGCCACATCCCTGCTTCCTGTTGGGATCCCCACGCCAAGGGACACCCCAGAGCTGCAAACAGCAAAGTGCCCACTCTGCGATTCGCTGCTTCATCGCAGCATATTTATAATTTTAGCCATTTTAACCTGCGCTTGCTGTTGTATTCTCTGCCCAAATCTCCAGCTGAACGTTCATTTATGGTGCTGCCTTTCCCCTCAGACGTTCAGGGCTTTACAACGAGCACGAGCTGCCCGCACAAAGGGAATTTGGTGGCACTGGGGTGTGGTGAGGAAGGGGTTTAATGCTGCACAGTGAAACGGCCGAGGGCTGGGTCACGGAGCTGGGAAGGGACAGAATCACCGAGGAACACTCCTCGAACCTGCAGAGCTGGGACAGGGCAGCTCTGGGATGAATTATCCCTGCGATGGTGCAGGGGGAAAGCTGCCGTTGGTTGGGTGCCAGTGAAACACAATCCTGCGCTCATTCCCAGCGCGGTGGGAATTCAGGATGAGCATCCCCGACGTGGAAATTGGTGCCTGACACCGTCACTGCCTCGCTGGGAGCAGCCCTTTGGGTTTCCCAGCATGAGGAGAGCATCCTCTGCCCCGTTCCAGGACAGATCCCGGCCTGCGGGCAGAGCTCGGGGCTCTGGGGGGGCAGCGGGGTTCCCACCTCGGTCAGGAGGGAAAGATTGGCAGGAAACACCTGGGAACGGCCAAGCTTAGGGGGAAAAGCAGCAGGTGGATGAAGTTTCACGGGGTTTCAGTTCAGCTGAGCCCAATTCTGTGGGGTTGGGGAAGGTTTATTAGGAGCCCGTGGGGAGCGTTTTCCCTCTGTTCCCTGGGGAGGCGCTGGAGCAGGCTGGGCTGAGCGGGAGGATGGACGGACGGACGGACGGACAGACAGACAGACACAGCAAGTAACAGCTTCCTCTGGCTCCGGCTGAAGGGTAGCAGAGGGTTTTTCACGCCTGATGTCTTTGGGAAGAGCTGAAGGTGGGGAATACCCTCAGGAAACTCCTGTGGAAAGTGTTTTCCTCTGCCCGGCGCTGTTTGGGAAAAGCTGGGACCAGCTCCTCGTTCAGAGGGTGCTGCAGCAGCTGGCGAGGGCTCCCTGCCTGGGAATGAAGGCAAAAGGAATATTTTCTTAGGATATTTTCTTTCTTAAAGCTCCCCCAAATAATTTTCTGCCCGGGGCAAACCCTTTGCAATCCCCCTGCTGCCAGGCAAGAGGCTCAGGGACCTCCCAGCCTAGGAAATAAAGGAAAAAGGCATAAGTGGGGTTTGAAAAACCATTTTAATCTCCATCCCAACTTGCAAATGTGTCACCTCGTAGAGTTTAGCCAAGAGAGGCACATCCTGGACCTCTCTGTTCCCTCGGTGTCAGCTCTTTCCACCCTGTGTGGGGATTTTGGGATGTGTGTCCTCCCTCCCCTGCCAGCTCCCTGGAAGAATGAATCCATCTGTCCTTGCCCTGCCTGTTCAATGTTCCTCTTCTGCAGAGAAGTGAGACACTGACTTACACTTTCCAGCATGCTGGGACAGTCTTTTGGCCTTGAAGTGCTCCAGAAGAATGAAAAGGTCTATTTACAGTAGCAAAAGCTCCGTCTGTTACCTCCTGGGATGAATTTCCTGCCCTGGGATTTCTGAGCAGGCTGGTTTGTCTCAGAGGCAGTGGCTTGGCAGCTCCAGGTGGATTAAGTTTTTGCAGCCTTCCCGTGGGATTTGTGTCTCCAGGGTTTGTGGGATCTTTATTTTGAGGGGGAAGGGAGGCAGGCACTGCTCATCCCCGTTCCCATGGCCTTGGGAAGCTGTGCTGCACCCCAAGCACGGCAGATTTTCCCCCTGTAGGTGCAGTTTCTCTCGTGTATTTATGAACTCTGAGCTGAAATCGGGCTGGGAGCTGCAGCTTGGATTCCCAGAACTCCAGGCTGGTGCTGCTGGAGGCAGTTAGGGAAATAAAAGCCCGGAAGAAATGCAAATCCCAGCTGTGGAGTGTGGTGGGAACGCTGGGAGTGGGATATTCCAGGTCACAACTGGGGTGTCACTTCTGCCTTGTGGTGCCACATCAATCCCTGAGGGGTTAGGGCTTTCTTCCTGGCAGATCCTGGAGGAAAACCGATTTTTTCATGACTGAGAGCCCTCTGGATCCCAGAGAGTGCCTGAACTTAACGATTCCTAAGGCTGACCAGCTCATAAATTTCACATTTCATTAAATGGATTGCTCTTGTTAAAAACCCAAACAACATCCCAGCTGTTCCCCGTGTCCGTCTAACAAGGGGAAAAAGGAAGCTTTGTCCAAGAACCTGGAGGGCTGGAGCTTTTTCCATAGGATATCTCCGAGGGCTGGTGGATTCATTATGGTGTCTTGGAGCTGCAGGATGTGTCTGGCAGGGAAAAAATTCCCTTTTTCTCTCCTTGCGTCAAAAGCTGTGAGAAATGCAAATCTCTTGGATGGTTTTGGAAGGCAGGGAAGAGGATGGGAGTGTATTCCACGGGGTGGGATTGAGCCTGGCCCTGGCTCCTCGTGTTGTGTGTTGTCAGCTGTTGTCAAACCTCTGGAAGAATCCGGGGTGGAGGTGGCAAAGCCAGGAGTAATTCAGCTCTTGGAGGAGGCTGATGTGCTGTGCTGTTTTTTCCCTTGGAAAAGATTTAATTAAACCTTCCTAAATATCCTGAAAATGCTCATGTTTGGCTCTTCCACGGCTGTAAACCAGAAATATTTGTATTTTTTAATCCGTGCTTATGCTGCTCTCCAGAAGTTCCCGATTTTCATGCAGGATTTTAACAAGCTCCGGAGAAAAACATTTTTTATGGCACTCGCCTCGTCTTTCCACCTTTTTAGTGTGGCAGAAGCCTTGTCTCTCACCTCTGAATATGGGGATTTTTCCAGACTAATTCCAGCTCATGCAAAACACGGGGAAGAGACGGCGGCAGCGCCACGAGGCAAAGCCGTGACAGGGTGACAAATGTGATTTATTCCAGGCTCTGTGGCAGCGAGGGTTGGGTTGCTGCTGTTCCCCTGGTGTTTCTGAGCTGCTGCTTGGGAATATTTCCCTCCAAGACCCCCAAAAGCTGCTGCAGTCCCTGTGGCAGCTGGGAAAGGTGGGGACACTGGAGAAATTCTTGGGTTTTTTGGGAACAAACAAGTGCTGAGTACCCAGGCAGGGTTGTCTGACAGCCCCTGAGCACAGCTGGGAAAGGTGGGGACACTGGAGAAATTCTTGGGTTTTTTGGGAACAAACAAGTGCTGAGTACCCAGGCAGGGTTGTCTGACAGCCCCTGAGCACTGCTGGGGAGGGGATGCTCATGGAATTATCAAAAGCTGGGATTTCCAGCCTCTAACAAAGGCCACAGATTATCTCCTGCTCATATTCCTGAGCTTTAATGGGAGTGATGCTATGGAGAGCAGCTCTTTTCCTCCTCCCCAGGGCTCTGGTGCCAGCACAGCATTTGGGGAACAAGAGAGCTCCTGTTGGAAGCAATAATATTAACAGCCTGGCGTGGCAGAGGCTGCCAGGGCTGAACTCACCCTGTTAATTGCCATTTGGCTTCAGCACGGCGCTGGAAATGCTCTGCCTGCTTTGGGGGACCTTTCCTGGGCAGGAGGGATGGGGCTGATGGTCCTGGGGTGGTGAGGGAAGGGGAGAGCTCCTGGCTGGGAGCAGAGCCACGAGGAGAGGGTTGAAACGGCTCAAGAAGGGTTTGCACCCCATTTCCAGCTGGGGAGAGAGGTGGGGAATTGGGGAGGGAGGCTCTGCTGGGCTGCTGAGGTGCTGCATGGGCATGGAGAGCTTCCACATCCCTGTGGAGACAACGTTTGTGGGATGCTGGGCTTGTCCGTCTTCTCTTTAGGACTTTCTCTCAGTGCCAGTGCTCTCACCACAAACCTCTTTTCCACAGTTCCTGGGATAAATCCTGGGACTAATCTGCCCCAGGGGCTTTGTGTGAATGGCTCAAACCTCACCCCAAATTTTCTCTTGATTGTTGTGCCTGGTTCTGGAGGTGTTTTTATCCTTGATGCTGCTGCTGGTGTGGAAAATGCAGATTCTGCTGTGTCGTTTGCATAATTCTCAGCAAAGTTTCCTTTTGGGCGTGAATTTCCTCATGCTTTGGGAGGATCTGCAGGTGAACCAACTTTGGTTACTCTGAGTGGACACTTTGAACAGCAAATGTTGGTCTCAACATTTAAAGAGACCATTAAAATCAAAAATCTGATGTGAACTGAGGCCAGACTTTATCACAAAATATTATCCTGCTGTCTTCATGGGACTTCAGTGAATGAAGATGATAAGAAAGACACAGATCTGGCTTATCAGATGCTGGCAGCAGATAAAACAGCCCCAGCCACATCTCTGTCATGTCCCAGGGGCGTGGTAAAATGAATCACAGGGAAAAACGAGCAAACTGGAGTCACTGCTGGGATTCTGGGGGCTGCTTTGGGATTCCAGAGGCTCCCTTGGGAGGCTGGAATTCCTGCAGTGCCAGGATTTGGGATGTGGTGAGGGGAGTGCAGAGCAGCACTGGGGGTTTGTGGGGACAATGATTTTACAGGGGAGCACACGCTGATGACTTGGGGGATGTGTTTCCAGCCTGGGTGAGGAATTTGCTCAGTCTGTGCCTGAGGAACACAGAGATTCGGAGGTTTTTGGTTATTCAAAAATGAAGGTGCTGGAGAGGCCCAGCACATCAGGAAAGGGTTGGACCAGCACCTCTGGGATGTTCCTTGCACCAAAACACAGCTCAGCTACCACAAATTGTGCCCCAAATCCCTCAGTTTTGTGTGATGTGACTGAGCAATTTCAGTCCAACCCTGCCCAGGCACCCAACTCCTGCACCCCAAAATGAGCACTGAATTGAACCACAGCTCTCCATGCCTGAATAAAAAGCCACTTCTGAGTTTTCCCCTCCATCCTGCCTTGGAGTGGATCAAGTGAAAAGCCGCAGGTGGAAGATTTGCAGGATATTTTTTGGAGCTGTCTGAGAATGGTTTTGACATGTTTGCTTCCTCTGGGGCTGGCAAGCTCTGCTTCTCTGGGACTAAACCTTGTGGAAACTTCTCATTTCTCTTCGCTGGCTGGGGAGGAGGGGGAGGCCAGGTGTAAATCTGTGCTCTGGATCTGTTCTGCAGCTCAAAATACCCAAACTCAGGGCTTTTCTCAACAGAACTTCTGCAGCCAGCACAGGAACTGCTGTTCAGCCTCAGGGACTGCTTCACTGAGGGTCACTGGGAGAGCTGGGAAATATTTTCAGTTTCTTCCCCATGCCAGTGACTCAGTGAGATGCTTTTTCCCTGGGTTTTCATGGCCAGCTCCCACTCCAGGCAGGAATTCTGCACGTCCCGCTGCTGGAAGTTCTCATCCCGGTCCCCACTGGTATCTCCCAGGCTAGACTGCTTCCTGCTGAGGATGTGGGACAGGGCTGCTTGCTTGGAGTGCCTGCCCTGCTCCAGAGGCTTTTTTTTTTTTTGGGAGAAAACACTGGGATCCAGCAGGACAGGTGCTGCTCCTGTGGGCTCTGTCCTTCCTTTCCTTGTCTCCTGCAAACCCGATTTCCTCCCCTCTCTCACATCTGCTTTCCACATTTGCTGCTTCCTGCTCCATGCCGGGGTCTTTAAGAGGAGACTTGAATTTTTTTTTGAGGTTTTAAGAATTTGTTTTAGACTCACTCTGCTTTGGAATCAGGTTTTCTCACGGGATGTCTCCAGTGTGTCAGATTTAGGTGGTCCTGGAGGGCTCAGAGGGAGAGGAGCAGCAAATTCCCCATGGAGCCACTCTGTGGAACTTGCAATTGCCAGGGATGGATAAAAAAAATCAGATTAGAAAACCAGTGAGTGTTTTGGGTGCTTAATCCAGCAGCAAACCTCCTGTGAGTCACTCAGTGCTGAACAGAGGCAGGAGAAACTGGCCTGATGAAAAGTGAAGTTATTTGGAAGTTGGAGGAGCCCTTGCAGTCGAAGCAACTGAGAAAATTGTTTGTTTTAATCATTTTTTCCTGAGGAATTGAGCAGAATTTCTGAGCATAAAGAGGCTGTTGATGGCTAACAGTGAGGAATTTGGAGTGAAAGCTGTTTTACTGCAGTGATGCAGCACTGGGTGTGACAAACGCAGGGATGGGCACGGCCCGAAGGCTTTCCTTGGTTATTGGTGGTGGAAGCACGGCCAGGAAAAAAGCAAATGTGACATCTGAGTGTCTGCAGCCAGAGAATCCATCCCTGCTTGTGGAATCACTTTGCTAAACCTGGAATCACCTGCAGGAATTCTGCGTGAGGCCGTTTATTCCAGGGAGTTTTGTGAGGCTGCCCCAAAATCAGTGGGACCCAGAAGGATTTGAAGGCAAATCAGTTTGTGTATTTCCAATACTGTGGAGCCTAAATTAGGATTAATCTCCTCCCAAAAACCTTTAAATGTCACAGGAAAGCTGCTGCTGAGCCTCTGCTCCCTTTGGAGGGGAAAATGCCATCCCAGAGGTGTGAGGGAAATCAGGAGGCAGCGCTGCTTTCCTGCTGCAATGCCCGTGATGGGATCTGCCAGGACCTCTGGGGCAGCAAATGCTGCCACCCTCTCCCCAGATCCCCAAAAAGCTCCTGCAGCTGCTCCTCGTGGAACAAACACATCCCCTTCCAGCAGGAGAGACAGCACAAGGCCCTTTGGTTGCCCCTGATTGCATTGCAGTGTCTGTGGGGAGCTCCTGCCCGAGCTCAGCAGCTCTGGTCGCTGGCTGCCTCTCCTTGCTGACCTACAAATACCACTTTTCAGGGGGAGATTTATGAGCAGCATGAAATTACCATCCTGCAAAAGCCCAAATCAGGGCTATAAATAGGGGGGAGGCTGGAATATGCACAGGAATAGGGAATAACCCCTGGGAATAGGGCCTGGCTTTGTCTGTCAGGACAGCCCTGCTAACCCAGCTTGGGGAGCAACCCAGCACTCTGAATTATTATTTTTTTTTTTAAGCTGGCAGGATGCCACAAAACCTTCCCCTAATCCCTCTCCTTGCAAGGATGGGAATAACATCTGGCCAGGCTGACAGTAGTCAGGCTTTGGAGGAGCTGAGAGCCCTGAAAACTGAACCTCCTCGAGCCTCGTGTGCATTTATCTTCCTTTGCCGGGCAGAGTTTGTTTTCAGTGAGTTATTTAGCAGAAAGAGGGATTAGACCTCGGGCTAGCATTGATTAACCCCTGCATGTTGAGTTGTTTAACAGCATAATGGATTAGTCATGTTTGCTGCTGACCTTTGTCAATGGAATCCTTCAGCTGGAGCTCCTCGTCTGTCTTTCTTAAATACACAGCTCCTTAAAAAAAAATTTAAAAAAAAAAAAAATAAGTGGGATGTGGGCTGAAATATCCCAAGAGTGAAGAACTGAGCAAAGAGACCCAGAATTTCTGGGTTTGGGCTGGACATGGCAGGAGTTGAGCCCCACTTGTGGAACTCCCAGTAAATGTTTGAGTCTGGAGAGCTCTGCAGGAGCTGGGAGTGAATTGAGTGGAAAAGCGTTTCTGGAAAGGGATTGGATTTTCTGTGGGGCTTGGAAGGCTGTAGAGTGAAAGTCCAGTTAGCAATAGGATTTAAGGTCACCCTAGCAGGGAAATCTGTCATGTTTGGTTATTAAGAGTTGACTTTTTAAAGGAAGGGATGGGGCAGAGGTGCTGTGAGCAGGAATGTCTGAAGCCTCGTGGCCTTTGATGGAACCAAATTAAATCAGTTGAGCATCTCAGCTGGCTGAAATGTAATAAAAAATGCCCATATAATTCTGCTGCTGAGGCCAGGGACCCAAAGGAGAGGAAAAACTGCTCAGTGGCACCAAACATGGCACCAAGAAAAGCATCTTAAAGTGCAAAATGGAGATTTAAGGGCTGCCAGCATCGTATAAAGAGCCCTCACAGAGATCAGGTTTGGACCCAGCAGAATGTCTGAGCTGAGGGTGTCTCCTCAGACCTTCCATTCCCTCAGCAGTGCCACAAGAAGCTGTTTTACTTGACTTCTTTTTAACAAAATACCTTCCTGCTGCAGCCAGGAGCTCTTTCTGGGCTCGTTCTGCTGCAGTACAAAGTCAGGTCAAGGAGTTTGTTTGGTTTACTAAAAAAGATACTCCAGTTCAAACAAAACTTAATTCATGGAAGCCCCGTGGCCTCTGTGAAACACGAACCCCTCTGGCCTCCTGATTTATGAACACAAAGCCACGGGGAAGCCTGGCCAGAGGGAAGAGAGCTGTGGGACAGGTAAAGGAAAGGCACTGGGGCAGGAAAAGGGGGAAAAGCACCCAGAAATGTGGAATGAGCTGGCAAAAAGCTCTGCTGGCCCACAGGGGCTTTGCTGCTGTGGGAAGAGAGAGAGTCTGGAGTTCAGCAGAGGATTTAGGACAGGTCTAATGCAACCCCAGGCTTTTGAGCTGAATGTGGACAGGCTTGGAAGGAGAATGAATCCCCAACAGCGTTTTGAGGAGGGTTTGTGGTGTTCAGACTCAGCAGAAGGTTCTTTCCTGTGACACCTGAAGGCACTGGGAGGGAAATTCCCTCAGTTTGGGTCCTGGGGAAGGGGCAGGACCCAGCTGGGTCTCCCAGCCCCTGTTCCATTCCTCCTCTGGGAGCCAAATTCCCGTTGCTGGGATCACCAGCAGTGAAAACCCCACAGATGTGGTCCTGATCAGGACCTGTGTCACCTTAATTGTGCTGATCTCTACTCCTTAATATTTAGGAGCTTTCCATAGGCCTTGGATATTTAATGACACCAGCGCTGCTTCCCAGGGCTAATTAAACCCCTCCAAAAATGGAGTTATAACACCCAGGGGGAGTGTTAAGTGTTTTTGGAGATCTCCAACCCTCTGAGGAGGGGTTTGCAGGTAAAAAGAAAAAGCAAATTAATGTTTTCTGCCTGTTCCTTGTTGCTGTTACATCAGGGAAGAAGGATTAGGGCTGGTTTTTCACTGATCAGGAGCTCAAAGGGATGGGAAGTGCTGCTGGATGATTTGCACTGTTGGTGTTGAAGATGTGTGGCCAAACCTCCTTGGACTTCTCAGAGAAATGTAGAAATAAATTTAAAACCAAGTACAGGTGAGGCTTCCAGGTGCTGATGTGGTCTGGTCTGAGCTGGGAACAAAAGGCCAGGATTTAAAAAATAATTCAGCAAGAGCTGAGCAACCCATCTGTGGATTCACCTGGTGACAACCTCAGTGGATGTGTGGGGGCTGCATCCTGGAATTCCAGCTGGAACAATGGATAGTGGGTGCTGGATAATGAAATTCCAGCTGGAACAATGGATAGTGGGTGCTGGATAATGAAATTCCAGGTGAAATAATGGATAGTGGGTGCTGGATAATGAAATTCCAGGTGAAATAATGGATATGAGGGTGCTGCATCCTGGAATTCCAGCTGGAATAAGGGATAGTGGGTGCTGGATAATGAAATTCCAGGTAAAATAATGGATATGGGGGTTCTGCATCCCACAGTTCTAGCTGGAATAATGAATAGTGGGTGCTGGATAATGAAATTCCAGGTGAAATAATGGATATGGGGGTGCTGCATCCCACAGTTCCAGCTGGAATAATGGATAGTGGGTGCTGGATCCTGGAATTCCAGCTGAAATAATGGATAGTGAGAACTGGATAATGAAATTCCATGTGAAACAATGGATAGTGGGTGCTGGATAATGGAATTCCAGGTGAAATAATGGATATGTGGGTGCTGCAGCCTGGAATTCCATGTGAAATAATGGATCAGGGGGTGCTGGATAATGAATTTCCAGGTGAAACAATGGTGCTGGACCCTGGAATTCCAGCTGAAATAAGAGGCTGAGGGCCTGGAGCAGGAGCAGAGCTGACAGGGGATCACCTGAGGTGCTGTTTTTGGGACTGAATTTGGATGGATGAAGGTTGTGTTCCCAGATAAAAATGTCCCTGATCTGGTACCTGGTTCTGGCTCTTCCCAGAGCTCCTCAAGCTGGAAAACTCAGTGGGGAGAGGAGGGAGTGGGGATTTGGGGAAAGGTGAGGTGTCTGAAGGTGCCTTACTGGAAACACTGGGCTGAGAAATGAAAATGAGTCAGGGCAGAGCCCACTCTGTAGCTGGATTGGATTCCTCGAGTGATTCATTCCCAAAAACAACGGGATTTTTTCCCTTCTCTATTTAGGGAGCACCTCAGCCTCGGGAACACTGAGGCTTCTTGTCTGGAGTGCTTTGGGATAGCTGGGTGGTGCACACAGCTCCCTGAACTCTCACCATTTCTCCTCATTTCTTGAACCAGGAAAAGCCAACAAAATGAAGGGTTTGTCACTCCAGAAGGGTGGGATGAACCTGTAATCTTGGGAATTCAAAGGGAAACCTACAGAATGAGCCTTCTTTATTTTTACTTTTTTTTGTGCCACCAAATTTAGGAATGGAAAGAGCTGCTTGGAAGTTGTGTGCTGTGGTTAATTGACAGGAATATTAGAGGTGGGAAAACAGGGATGGAAATTGGTTGCTAAAGGGAAATCTGTAGGTATGAAGCTGATTTATTTATTTTTTTAAGGACAACTAGAGGATGATGCAACCAAGATGTCCTGGGATGCTTGAATCAGTTCCTAGGCTGGGCAGAATAATCCATAAATGCTGATTTTGGGTGTGCTCAGAGGAACGTTTTCCTTAGTTTTTCTTTTGGTTTTGATGTATTTGAAGAAGTTTTTTTTGCTGTTCTTGACCAGATTTCATTCCAGAGGGGCCTTGGCCTTCCTTATCTCATTTTTACTTATTCTGATAACATTTCTTACCCACCAAAATGAACACCCCATGGGTGCAGAGGAAGATTTGGGGATCAGGAACCCAAGCTGAACCTCTGGAGCTGCTGCTGGATGGTTTGGGTCCATAAATCTGTGGCTTGGGCTCACCTTTAATCTCCAGCCACGGTTCTGACGGACAAACTGCAGCTGGGAAATGAAATTTTGTGGTGTTCAATGAAGCCGTTGTGGGGTCAGGGAGAGTTTGGGAACTTCTTTGGTGTTTGACCCTCGTGGAGAGCGGAGGGGAAGTGCCAGGTCCCTGCTCCTGGGCAGCTCCTGGTTTAACACAACACTTTGTGTATCCCCAGGGATTATCTCCTGGAGTCCAGACAGATTATCTGGGTTTAGCCTGAGCCACTGCCTGCAGGGCAGAGCCAGAGGGGGAATTAAACCCCAGGGATGTGAGCAGGGAATGGCAGCTCTTCCCTGTCCCCCAGGCTGGCGTGGAAGGGGGAGGTCAGCTGAGTTCAGCCTCCTCACCAGGAGCGATTTATCCTCAATTTCATGGCTTGGGATGGCTCAAACACATCCAAGGCTTGGCCTCATTGCGTGGAGCTGGAGAGAGGAGGCGACAAGGCTGGAAAAAGAGGAGGAGTGGAAAGTCTGTTCCCTTTGTAAAGCTATTTCCTCTCTGAGACAGAGCTCCCTGCCTGTGGAACATCCAAACATGCACAAAAACAAACCCCACCTTGTGCTGCCTGCTCCAGCCACGGATGGGGCTGGTCCTGGTGCCACCTCATGGCAAAAAATCCGATTGGAATTTCCAGGGGAGCAGCTGGGATTCGGGAGAATTGGCTGCCCAGCTCCTGCTTTTTGGCCTGCAAAGCCAAAACAGGTGCTTAACCTCAGGGTGGGAGTTTGTGTTTCTGTGGGATTTGTCTTTCTGGGGGGGGAAATTTAACTCTTGAAAGAGTGTTACTCTTTTTTTTTTTGCTGTTTGGGAGGTACCTGGTGAATGTGTTTGTCGCACCTGGGTTCTAATTAGAGCATTAATTATCTGTTCTACCTGAAAACTTGAAGTATTCTGCTCTCAGTGATGATGGGCTGCCCATCACCATCCTCTAAAAATGTGGATTTGGGATTCAAAATGGTGTTTTGGGGAAAATGCTGCCAGTCTGCAGGGTGGGAATGGGTGTGAGCAGTCCTGGATAATTCACTGAACTCCTTGTTCAAATTAAAGACCACACAGAGCTCTGAGTTTGGGGCAGTGTCGAGCTCTGGGATTCCAGATGTGAGAATTCCTCTGTGGATAAATGGGGAGTTTCATTTGCCAAGCCTCTCAATCCAAAATGTCTCGTTAGGGCTAAATCCTCCAATTTTTAAAGCTGATTTTGGGAGCAGTCCTTTCCAGGCCAGCAGGTGTGAGATTATAAATCAGGGTTGTGATTTGGGATCTCATTTGGGCACTGGACAATTGATAAAAATGGAGTTAATGGCAGAGATTAAATTGTGTTTATAAATTTGCAAGGACCAAAGGCTGGCATTGAGATTGTGGAGGAAAATTGTGTATTTTATAGATGTGTGCTCTTCATAAATGGGATTGGAAATCATTCCTGAGAGCAGCTGCCTGTCCGAATTATTTATACAACAGCTCAGGTCATTTTAATTCCTCGTTTTTAGCCTCTTCCCCTCAGCTGGCTGTGGGGTGTAACTGGTTATCAATAATTCTTTCAAACTTATCCCAATTTTTTCAAACTACACAACGATGGCCTTTTGGGGCTTTTGGCTGAATGCTGGGGATGATTTCACAGCATATAAATGATTATTTTTTACATTACCTATATTCCTTAAGCCTTTTTTTTTAATTTTGAAAGCTCACAAACATGTCCTCCATCCCATAAACAGCAGCCAGCTGGGCTCAAGATGCATTTAGGCATGAAAACACTTCCATAAACTGCTGTTCCTTAAAGAAATTTGGCCACCTGCCACTGCTGTGTTCCTTTGGCTGGTCAGATGTGACCCTGGCTGGCTGCTGGAGGGATTTGGGGTTGGCATCAGCCACCCCCCAGCTCGTGCAAACCCTCCTGGAGCTCCCAGCAGATGATCTGGCCCTCTCCCACTGCGGGGTTGGCTCCCTGAACTTGGCACGTGGCTGCTGGAATTTTCCAGTTTGCCATCCCAGGCTGCTTTCTGTGTTTGTGGTGTTGTTGAGGAGGGGCAAACAGGCCTGTGCAAGCTCCCAAATCACCTGGGAAGCAACTGGGAATTCAGACTTCCTGCTCAGCAAAAGCTCCCTGGGCCAGGTTTTCTCCTTTGCATCTGAGCCAGGCCCAGGTTTGGCTGATCTGGTGCTGGTCTGGAGCATGGAAAAGGGGTGGAGTGGGAGTTTTCTGCTCTGAGCTGCTTCAACTTCCCTGTCTGCCGTGCTTTTGGTGCTTTAGGTATCCCCTTCCCACAGCTGAGTGCCTCTGGAAGGGCAGGGAATGGCTGGGCTTGGTGTCCCGGTGTTTGGGATTTGCTCTTGCTGCTGGAGCACACAAAGCAGGGGCTCATTCCCAAGCAACGAGGCAGAAGTCTGGGATGAGAAGCCCCAGGATCCTGGCATTTGGGGCAGAAATGGGACCCCACACCCAGCAGTGTGAGCAGACATCCAGGGAAATCCTGGACTGAGTGATTGCTTTGGTGTCATAATAAGGGATTATTGGGATTCAATGGATTAGAGAATGATTTGGGTCAAAAGCGACCTTAAAGATCATCAGGTTCCAACCCCAAGGGACAAGGGAAGGGGATCTGCAGCCCACAGGCTCTGCTGGTGCTTTCACCGCCCTGGTTCCATGTCCAGATTCTTGGGATACTTCATGGTCTGAACACATGGAGAGGAGAGAGAAAGGATCTGCATCATGGTGTGTGGAACAGCTTCTCTATGGGAAGGCCCAGCTGGGAATATTGGGGTATTTTGGAGCAGGAGAGAGGATGGACGGTGTCAATCCCGGGATATTGGGATATTTTGGAGCAGGAGAGAGGATGGACAGTGTCAATCCCGGGATGTTCTGGAGCAGGAGGGAGGATGGAGGGTGTTGATCCCGGGACATTTTGGAGCAGGAGGGAGGATGGAGGGTGTCAATCCCGGGATATTTTGGAGCAGGAGGATGGAGGGTGTTGATCCCGGGATATTTTGGAGCAGGAGGGAGGATGGACAGTGTCAATCCCAGGATATTTTGGAGCAGGAGGGAGGATGGACAGTGTCAATCCCGGGATGTTCTGGAGCAGGAGGGAGGATGGACAGTGTCGATCCAGGGATATTTTGGAGCAGGAGGGAGGATGGACAGTGTCAATCCCGGGCTCCACCCCGTGGGTGCTCGGCAGAGGTGGCTGCGGGGCTGCGCAGGTGTTGCCCTGCAAGACTTGGCCTCCAGGCTCCTCCTGGCGATGGAGCACGGTGTGATTTCTCTGCCAGCCTCCAGTCACCTGGTTACTCACGAGAGGCAGAGCTGGAAGGGGTTTTCATCCGCGGGGTTTGCCCAGGAGTGCCACTGGCACGGTCCCCAGCTCCGCAAGGCACGCGCTGAGCTGCTCCTGCCCCGGGGCTCGCAGCCGCTCTGCCTCTCACCTCCGCCTGCTGAAAGGCTCTGTCAGCAGGGAATCTCTTCCTGCGTGTGGCTCAGGCTCCAGCTTTTCCAGTTCCACCTTCCCCCTGCTCCCAGCCTCCCTGTACTTCAGCAGGTTCGGAGAGAAAGGGAGGGATTTCCTGCAGCTCTTCCCCACGGAACCCTGAGAAAGTGTTCCCAGGCTGCAGCCTGAGTGGAGTGGGAGCATCCCTTTGCCATTGCTTGATTTGGGGGTTTGGCCTCCTGTCCTTTGAGGTTTTGGTGTGTTTGATATTTGTTATCCATCCACGTAACTCTCGTTCCAGCAGGCCAAAGATTTATGGCTAAAACTCATCACGGTGCCAAGTTCTTCCATCAGACAGCCAAAATCTGGGGCAGGATGAGCGATCCCAAACCCCTTCGCTGTCCTCCTTGTATGGGATGGGATCTCTGGTGGCTGCCCAGGTCCTTGAGTGCTGAGTGACCAAACCCACAGACAAAGAAATTGGAGTCCATGGTGGGAATTCATTCATGGCAACGTTTTTGTCTCCTGTGGATGATGAAGGCGTCAAGGCTGCTGCTGTGCAGGGAGAGTGGAGAGGGCTGGGATGCTCTGGTGAGGCCCAGGGTATGGGTCTGGAGCTGACATCACTGCTCCATGAAAAATTAGCACTAAGGGAGCTGGGATTGTCACCTGGATGTGACACCAGTGATGCCAGCAGTGATGTGCAGATCTTTGATGGCACTGCCAAAGCAAGTGTTGATACCAGCAAGTGTCTTCAAAGCATTTATTTAAGGGAAAGGGCTGGATTTTTGTTGTTTTTCCTTCTCTGCTCTCCATTTAAGCTGATTTTGGTTTTGTAGAAGGGTCTGCAGCATTGTGGGCTGCTCAGTCCTGCAGTGTGATCTGTCCTCCTCTCCTGGGACTTCGGGGATGGTGTAGGAAAGGAACCAGTGTAGGGGAGTTTTTGGTTTTTTCTCTGGAATCAGAGAAAGGCTTGGGTAGGAAGGGACTTTAAGATGATCCAGTTGCAGCCCTGAGCACTGTTTGGATATTGCTGCCCCACAGTGCCAGAACATTTAAAGTTGGTGTTTTACCAGTGTGATTTATCAGTTGTCACTGGTGTGGGAAGAATGGGGATTGAGTGACAGTGAGAAAAAGAGCCCCAGGAGCTGCGCTCAGGACCAATCAGGTGTGCAGAGCAGGACCAGCAGCTCCCCATCCCTTCCCTGCCAGAGGTGGATTTTGCCACCCCAACTCCCAGCTATCCTGGGAAGCACCTTCCCTTTCCACTCCTTGTTTGCTCTTTTACCCTTTCTTTGCATGCACTTCTTTTTCTTTTTGCCAAATCCTCGCATTTTCCACACCTCCGTGTACCCCATCTCATGGAATCACAGAATACCCTGAGCTGGAAAGGGACCCACAGGGATCGAGCCCAATCCTGACCCGCGAATCCCACCTTGTGCAGGACTCATTGAGGTTTGGGGCTGTGACCGTTCCCTGTGGAGCCTGTTCAGTGCCCGGCCACCTTCTGGGTGTAAAAACGTTCCCTGATCTCCCACCCCGACCTCCTGTCACAGCTCCATCCATTCCCTGCCACCGGGCAGCAGAGGGGACATCCACGCTGCCCCTCCGCTTCCCGATCCCGAAGGGAGGGGAGGGAAAAACGCAGGGAAAAGCGAGGAGATGGGACGGGGAAGAGGTGGAAAAACTCCGTCTGCTGCTATTCCAGCGGGGGAAAAGCGAGGAAAAAACGCTTTTGGGGGCCGGGACATCCCGCTGGAAGTGGCGGCGGGGGCGGGGGCTGGCTGGGCTCGGGCTGGGGGGGCTGCTCCGCCCGGCCCTGATTTGCTGCGCGGCTCCGAGATTGACAAACTCCTGCCTTGGGTTTAAAAGAAGGGGGAAAAAAGGGCGGTGTGGGGAGAGAAGGGAAACTTTCCGGCTGCCCGGCAGCAGGCAGGGCCGGAGCTGAGCGCGGCCGAGCCCCCGCACCCTCCGCCCGCCCCATGGCTTTATAAAGGGCTGCTCCCCGGGGGGGGCTGCCGGGGGGGGCTGAGCGCCTGCTCTGCGCTTTCTAGATAGAGCTTGGATTTTTTTTTATTATTATTTTTATTTTTTTTTAAATTTTTTATCCCCCCTCGAGCTGTCCCGAGCTGGTGCCCCGTTTTGCTGGGGAGCATGGATACGCACACGCGGTGGAAAAGGCGCAGTTGGATACGGAGCTGCTCGGTGCCCGCCGCGCTGGTGCTGTTGGGTGCCCTGTCCCTCGGCCGGGCAGGTAAGGGGGGTCCCCGAGCCCCCCCAAACCGCGTGGGAGATGCTGCGGGGTCGTGGGGGGAGTGGGCGAGGGTTGGGGGCTTTGGTGCGGGGCAAAACTCTTGGCTTTTCCTTCCTCCAGTGCATTCCAGCAAAAAAAAAAAAAAAAAAAAGAAGGAAAAAACACCCAACAAAACCCACCCAACCTCCTTTAGCTGCCCGAGTCTCTGAATGCCATTTGTCAGGGGGCCCGTAAAAGGGGAAAAAAAAAAAAAAACTTAAAACAATTCTTTATTCGCTTTTCTTGGAGCAAGAGCTGCTTCTTTGCCGGGCTGCTGTTTCCGGAGGAAAAGTCGGGGATGAGTTTCTGGAGGCTCTGGTTCTTTAGATATCGCTGTGGGATATATATGTGATCGTATATTTAGTCCACTAGAAACCTCCGGGCTTGCGTAGTTCCTCCTCCTTGAGGAGCAGAAAGTTTTTTGTCCCGCAGGAATCTGCTCTCTCTCTCAGCACATCAAAGCTCGGGACACAAAAGCTTTGGAAGCTGCTCGGGGACCCCAAAGCTCGCTGCCCCCTCGCCAACCCCAATCCTGCAGAGTTTCTCCCTAAAACCGGGGCTGCCGAGTGCAGCAGGAGGAAGCTCTGAAGTTCCAGATGTGCAGCAGCACAGAAAACCACTGGAATGTCTTTTTTTTTTTTTTTTCCTTTCCATAATCGTGCAGAAGAGGGACTAAACACACTCCTGCTTCCCTTCGGGGTTGTGCAGTTCGTTTCCAGAGCTCTGCTTCCCCAAATGTCCGCCTTCCCCCGGGTGGGCTGGGGAATGCCACAGCACAGGGAGACTTAGGGGGCTGCTGGAAAAGTTTTCCTGGGTGTTTGCAGAGCTTTTTCCCAGTTTGCAGCGGACACTTGGAGGCATCGGCGCTCCCGAGCTCTGTTTGTGTCGGATTTCAAGAGAGCGACTGCGGAGCAGGATTTGTTGGCAGGGCTGAGTTTTGAAATGCGAAAAAGCTAAACTCGAGTTCTTCGGGGTAACTTGAGAAGCCGAGAAGTGCCCTGAAGAGCTGGGCTGTCTGCGATTCCGCTTCCCTGCCCGAGTTTTGTGTTCTCCGGGTGTTTTTGTTCCCCTGGGAAGCGCTGGCAGTGGGGTGTGCAGGGTTTGTTTGAGTGTTACCAGGACAAGGTTCTGTGTGCAAAGCCAGCGGCGTCGCGAATTATTTTCATTTCTGGGCTCTTCAAATGACCTTAAGGAAGAAGAGGTGGGCGTTGGAGGAATGCTCCCATTAAGGCTCTGCTTGTGGAGGCTGAGCAGGATGGAAAAGCAGTGGCTGCTCAATGAATAAAATGTCTCGAGCAGGGAAAGTTCGGGGCAGTGGGAGATCCCAGAGCTGGTCCTGCAGAGGAATTGGGCTCTTGGAGCCGTTTTCCAGCTGGCAGAGCACTGGAATGACACCAGCTCCTCTTGTCAGGCCGCTGCTCGGGTGCTTTGTATCAGCTGAAAATTGAATTATCACCAGACCGCTCTGTTTCAAAGGGAAAACAACAAATTTTCCTCTCGCTTTTGCCTGTGCTGACGCTTTAACGCTTCCAGAGCATCCTCAGGCATTTCCCTGTGTGTGTTTATCCTTCAGACAGCTCCCAAACTCCTTTTTAAAGTGACCAGGAAACTTTGGAAGAAGCTTTTGGGGGCAGCTGCCGGAGCAGAGGGATGGCTGGGAGCTTTTGTGGGGCCAGTGTGCAGCTCTGAGGAATGACTCTTGTGGTGAAAGGCTTTGAGTTTTCCTAATGAGCCGCCTAATAGGACATCAAATAATTTAGATGAGGGAGGAGTCAGTCGGGGCTGCTGATGGCATTGACTAATGCTCTTTATGGCTTTTTTTTTTTTTTTATCTTTTCCACTTTCTTTTTGGGGTTGTTTTTTTTTTTTTTCAGCTCAGAGCGTGTTTTAGTTTCATGATAGTTGGTTTCACTGTGTGGAGTGGTAAAACTTCCCTGTAATCTGTGGGATGGCGTCTGGCACTGAGGATTTCCAGCAAGAAATAGGGAAATAACAATGTCAAAGGCAACACGAGCTGAGCTGCCTCCCACCGCTGCCCATCCAGCTCAGATTTTCCCATCTTTGCACAGATGATGTCACACCAAAATCTAACCCACAGACAGGGCTGGAGCTCGCCTCTGCTTTTACGAATCCCTATAAAAACCGAATCGGGTTTCTGGGTGAAACTTCTTGGATGCAGCAGTTTCCTTTAGTGGCAGAGTGTAATGAGGATCCGTGGCACGGCCTTTAAAACAAAAATGCTGGAAATTATGCAGTATCCTGTTACCAGCTGTTGCTTCTCCCCTTGGCTCTTCCCCAGTCACCTAAACGAGCTAAAAAAAATAAAATAATCTTTATCCAGCCTGTTAAAAGCAGTTTTTAAAAAATACTTTGCCAATCGAAAGTGTTGCTATTGTTTTACAAGAACAAATCTGACTTTATAAGTCTGGAATTAATGGCAGATACGATTTTCCCCCTGTGAAACCTGGATTATGCTGTCAGTGCACTGCCAGATTGGAATGGGAATTTGGAAGTTCAAAGCACCCAGCTGTGGGACATGCCCTGGCCAGGGGACAGCAGAGGTCTGGAGTTGTTCTTCCAGGGGACAGGAGGAAAGCTCTGTGCCGAGCATTCCCTGATTCCAGGCTCGTGGTGAGGAGCTGATTCCATCAGCTCACTCCAAAGCTCTGATTTGGGAATGGGATAAATCCCATTTCATCTTTTTGGGGTAGCACTGCTGGGGATTTGCTGATTTTTGGTGTGTGCACAGGGACGGCAGTGAGGGCTCACCTTGCTCTGACCAAAACATGTTTGTAATGGCAAGTTTAATTAAAAAAAAAAGCTGTTGTGGTGTTGCTTGTAGTGCTTACAAACATTGTCTGCCCTAGGAGAAATCAGGAGGGGCTGGAAAGGGGTTGCGAATACTTATTTTAAATGGGTGCTGCCCATATGGGATTTGGAATTGGAAATGGATTTTTCAGGTTGATTCCTTTTTGAAATAGAGAGTAAATCTCATGGTGAACTGAGGGTGGTAGCACTGCAGGGGTTGTGCTGATCTCTCTCAGAGCTGGAGGGTGACTCAAATATCTGCTCTCCCAGCTCTGTGATGCTGCTGTGGAGGTGGGACCCTGATTTACCTGGGGGTGCCCAGGGGAGTTAATTTGGGTTCCTCTTCCCTGCGTGTGGCTGCAGCAAGTGGTCGGCAGAGAATCCCTGAGGTTTGAAAAGGCCCCCAGGGTCATCAAATTCAGCCTTTGAACACCACCCCATTAAAGCCCAGCAAATCACAGCTTTATTCTGAAGGGGATTTTCTATTTTATTTATTTTGCTGCTGTCCCAGAGGCCCTGAGTGGCACAGAGGGGTCCCCACCAGCCTTGGCAGCACGTGCCTGGCTGCTTTTCCTCTGCCCCTGAGGCTGTGGTCAGCTCCTGGTGCTGTCTGTCCGTCTGAATCCCCATTTCCCTGCCTGTCCCCAGGATCTGCATTGTCACCCCTGCTTTGGGTTAGATTTGATCTCTGAGATGAGACTGAGGAGCAGGAGGAATTGCTCTGGAACATGCCCAGCATGGAGTGCCATTTATAGATGTTTTGAGTTCTGTCTGGACTTCAGGAATAATCTGGGAGTGCTTTCCAGGAAACCGCTGCTCACTCTGAGGGGTTTATCTGCTGGGGAGTTAAAACTGGCCTTTAATTCTTTCAGTCATCGCTTTTAGTCTCATGTCCTGATCCCTGGGCCTGCTCCCTCTGGATCTGGGTGCTGATTCCTGAGGTGGTGGTGGATGGATGCCGGTCCCTGTGTGAATGTGGAAGTCTGCACTTGGGAAAGCTGCAGGGAGCAAAGAGCTGGCAATGCTTTCACAGGAGCTTAGGGGCGTTCTGGCCCTGTCCAGCCTGGCCTTGGACACTTCCAGGGATGCAGGGGCAGCCACAGCTTCTCTGGGCACCCTCACAGGGAGGAATTTCTTCCCAATATCCACTCTAAACCTGCTTTCTGTCCATTTAAAGCCATTTCCCCCCATCCAGAGCCCCTCACAAATTTTTGTGTCGACACTTGAAGGGGCTCTGAGGTCTTTGCAGACTCTTTGGGAAGAGCAGTTCCATTTGGATCTGGTGCTCTGCTGTCTTGGGAGTTTACTTTGGAGTGCAGCAGCCCCTAGGACAGGGGAAATCCCTGCTGTGTTACCAGGATGAGTTTGGCATTTCATCCCCTCTGTCCACACTCTTGCCTGGTGAGTTTAGCTGGAATTTGATGTCCAGGATGCGGCTGATGTTCTAGAAAATGGGTGATTTTGCAGAGGAAGGTATAAAATATTATTTGGGTCCTCTGGAAAACGGGGTTGTCAGTTGCAACACCCAGATTTTGGTAAATGGAAAGTGCTGGTTAAAGTGAGAGGAATTCTCAAGGAAACAAACCAGGAATACACCCTGAAACACACCGGAGGCTTTTTTCATCCGGGGGAAGAGTTCTTCCCCTCTGTTCTGTGCTTTTATCCAGCCCAGACTTCCCATCACATATTTAGGACTCTGCTGTGTGTCTCTGCTACTGCTGCTGTTGATGATATTTTTGGGAATGCTGAGGCCTTGAACTGTCAGCTGCTGGAATTGGGTCAGGTTTGATCTGCAGGATTCACCCCACAGGAAAATCAGTGTCGGGGACATGTGCACACCCCTCCTGGAGTTCAGGGTGCTCTTCCCGTGTAAATTCTTGGATTTTAGCCTCTGTTTTGTGAGGAATGTGTCCATTCTCTTGGATATACGGCAAGGCTGGTTGATGGAAGCGGTACTGGCATGGTGTGGGAGATGCTGTTCCCAAAAAAGGGGATTCCCCTTGGATCAGCAGCCCTAAGGCATCTCCTGTGCTTCCATCCGTCCTTCCGGGCTCTGGTTCTGCTGAGGTTTGGGGACTTCTTGATGCAAAATCCAACTTTCAGATCTTAAATATAATTTTCATCTCCATCCTGGTGCTGCCTTTACCTTCCATTCCTCCAGCTGTTGTTTATCCAGGCAGTGAATTCCCTTTCCTTTGCCCTCCTCTCTTCTTCGGGAGCAGTTTCTTCACTTCCACCCTGGCCTTTATATCAAATATTTCCCTCTTCCCACTAAATCCGATGTGATAGGGACTGAATTTTCAGTCCTTAAAAATACAATAAAAGCTTTGTGTGAAACAAAGCAACACCGGGGATGGGAAGAATGAGCAAAACCAGGAGAACAAAAAAAAAAAAAGTAAAAAGGTTGGGACATGAAAGAATGGAAACATTTTGTTGAAATCTTACTGTTACATGGAAAAAATTGGGTTGGCAACGTGGTATAATTAAGCACTGGTTGCTGTTGGCAAGTCCCAAGGCTCTTGAAATTCAGCCTAGCACTGACTGAAGCATCCAAATGATGTCGTGGTTTCTCTGTGGACGTGTCTGGAAAATCTGTGGGACTAAAATAAATAAATGAAGGAACTACACAAAAGGCATTTTTGAGGTCGGTTGCTCCAAGTCTGGGCTCTTTTTTTTTCGTTCTTTCCAGAAGCCAAGAGGATTCTTAACATCATCTGGAAGCTTTCACAATGATGAGATGTCATTTTTTTAAAGGAGGAAAATGGTATTAATGTATTTACAATGGAGTTTTTCTTCAAGTTTGAGTAATAAGCCTGAGAGAAAAAAGGACATTTTGGGGGTTGAGTGAGTGGAAAAGCTGCATCAGGGCTCATTCCTAACCTGTGCTGTGGATTTTCTCCCAGCCCTCAGGCAATTCCCTGGATTTCCCATGTCCCGGGGGCTGTTCCTGCATCCCTGTGTGGAACCTGGCATTGAGGTGCTGCTTTAACACGATTTTATTGCTGATGTGCCAATAAATCTGTGTTTTCAGAGTTCCAAGAGTCTCCTTCCATCCCTTTGCCTCAGGTTGTGTTGGTGGTTGATTCTTCCTACTTTAAAAATGCTTTTCTTCCTTGGGATATGTTTCTTCCTGTTGGGCCACACCAGTGCCTCCCACAGCAAATCCAGGAGTTTATTTGGATTTTGTATTTAGATTTGGACAGGTTTTTAACACATTATACCAAGACCACTGTGCTGTTACATTGGCTGCTCTCAGAATCCTTTGGATTAGATCTAGAAAGGAAATTTGGAGCAGAAGACCCCTTGTGCAGCCATAGAAATGCTTCAGTTTACTGGGAAAAAAAGCCCTTTTTGGGGTGCAAATGGGAGTGGGATGTGCTGGATGGTGATGAACTGGGGTTTTGGGGTTTGAGGTGCTGTCACCTGCCCTGGGGTGGTGACATCCAGCTGTTCTCCTGATGCAAAAAGGAATTCCAGCATTCTCCTGAGGGCTCTGCCATGGGGCTGAGTGCATCCATCCCTGGGAATGAGGTTGGATTTCCTGGGGAGTCTCCCATGCTCTGCTGGTCTGGAGTCACTGGGAAGAAGTTTAAAGGCCAAACCTTAATTTTGCTGTGCTCAAGAGCTGGCTTTGCTCTGGTCTGGGTGTCACCAAAGGGGCAGGACACCCTGTTTTCCTAAAGTGGGATGGGATGGATGTTTGGGGACCTCTTGTTCTCCTTCAGCTCAGTGAACACCAGAATTATCTTACCTTATATTTATATTATATACATTGATTATTAAATTTATTTATTACACATATCATTAATACATATTTGCCTAAACTCAGCTAAATCTCCCTGTCAGCTCAGGGTGCCACCCTTGCCTGGGTCCAGCTGTGCATCTGCAGCCGGGGCCACGTGAATTCTTTCAGAACAAATAAAGCAAAAAATGTTTCCTGGGCTCAACTTTTCAGCAAACTCCTTCAAGCCTTTTTCTTTCCTTTTTCTTCTGCTCTCATGTGCAAAGGAGGGGATTTTGCAGCGCTCAGGAAGGAGCTGATTGGGAAAGGAGAGGTCACTGAGGGGTCTGCTGGAGTCAGATTTAGGGACCAGATTTTGTGTTTCTCGTGCCTGTCAGCTGGAGCTGCTGCCTTTGAGTAAGGAAATTCAGGAAGGAGCCACGCTCTGCCTGAGCTCATGAGCCTGGCTGGCCTCTCCTCCTCTGCTTTTCCTCCCTCCACCCCCTTTTTTGTTTCCAAGACAATACTGGAGTAAGAATTCACTGCGGCTGAATTCCTGGAGATGACACTGCCAGTTTCCCAGGATCTCTCGTCCTCCTGCAGCGTTTTACACAGGGATTTTTGCTGCCACTCATTCAGCTCTCAAATACGAATTAAGCAGCCAGTTTGCATGATTTTATTTTAATTTTTTTCCCTCCTGGATGTGCTGGAATGAGATACCTACTCTGTGTGCTCTTGTCTGCTGGAGGGGAGAGATCTGCTCCGGGGGCTGCAGTTCACCAGCTGAATAATGAAAGCATTGTTTGGGCGCCCTTATTTCCAGCTTGCACCATTAAAAGTGAATGGAAAGGTCAAGGAGATGAGTCACAGTGAACACAAGTGTCATTCTGCTCAGGAGGAACGGGAAAAAGGAGCTTCCCAGCGAGGTGTTTCAGCTGGTGCCAGGCTGCTCTGGTTCGCTGGACTCGCAGGGAGTTACGAGAGGAAATCTTGGCTGGGATCTGCTGGAGTGTTCAAGCACCTAAAAAACCCAGCGAGGGGTTGGAGCTGGGCTTGGCAGCTGGAGCTGCCGTGGGATCTGGTTGGAAAATCTGGGTGATGCTCTGGAAGAGCTGGGCTCTGTGCTGGTGGCTTGGAAAACACAGAGGTGGAGTGGGGGGGCGGGTTGGTAGCTCTTGTTCTACAGCCACTGGTAGCCAGAAGGAAACAATTCCTCCAAATCCATGTGGAAATTCCTAATGCTCAGCCAGAATCACCTTTCCTCTGCTTTTACAGTGAGAGTGGGGTGAAGGGGTCTCAGGGGACAGTGTCTTGGAGAGGGACATAGGGAAGGACACAGGGAAAGGACAAGGAAGTGCCAGAGGGCAGGACTGGATGGGAGAATGGGAAGGAATTCTTCCCTGTGAGGGTGCTGAGGCCCTGGCACAGGGTGCCCAGTGAGGCTGTGGCTGCCCCTGGATCCCTGGAAGTGTCCAAGGCCAGGCTGGAACAACCTGGGAGAGCAGAAGGTGTCCCTGGATGAGCTTTTGGTTCCTCCCAACCCAAACCATTGTGTGATACCATGATTACCCCTGAAATTCTGGTGAGCAAATGGGTGCACTTTGAGCTCTGGGGTCCCCTCTGGCCCTGCACCATCCCAGGGAAGGGTTGGAGCAGTGGAGGCACTGAGGGCACCTGGAGCTCAGCGTGGCCCTGTGCCCTGCCCGGCCCCTTTGCAAATGCCCATTTGTAAATGAAGCTTTTTTAATTTCCTGCCCAAAGCCTGATCCAAGAAGCCCCAGGCAGCTGGGGAAGCACTGGCAGAGCCCTGGGAAGGGGAATGTGGCTCGTGGGCTGCACGTGTGGAAGGGGTGGGGAGCTGGAGGGGCTGTGCCAAGTGGGTGGGATGGGATGGGGACCTGGCCAGAGCTTTTCCCTTTAATTGCTGCTGTAATTGGCCTAGAACAGCAGAAGTGGCCAGGGCGCAGAAGGAGTTCAGGGCTTGTTAATGCTTTTTTAATAGGGTGGAGTTTAAGTCCTGGGCTCCTGTACCTGTGGGTTTCCTTTTTCACACCCTCCTCTGGGCTTATCAGTTTGGCTCATTGCTTTTCCCTGTCCTGGCAAGGAAGCAGCCCCGATGCATCTGGGATCGTGGTGTGCTGCCACAGCCCTCCCTGCACATTGTCCAGCACTCCTTTGGGGTTTTGGCAGCGTTTGAACCCTGAATGTGCGGAGGAATATTGAAATTTTTGATTTCTAGCCATTGGATTTTTCAGTTCTGAAGTCACTCTGCTGGTGTAAAATAGATATTCCTCTGAAAAAGAGCTAAACTTGAGGATCCTGATTTATTCTGCACACTCGAAATGCACCTTCAGTAGAAAACCGGAGCCAACCCCTTTTTCTCGTCCCTCTAATCGGAGCTCATTTCCATAAACAACTTTGCAAATGAATTTGCCAGTTCGGCTTTGATCCGAGGTGGCCAAAAATTCCGCCGGAATTCCAGTGGATATCAAATGTCTGGGAAGTGGGACTCGTTTGCTGGTGATGCAATAGGATCATGGAATGGTTTGGGCTGGGAGAGCGATGGGTGTGGTGCTTGCTGAGGGCTGGAGCTGATTTTGGGGTGAAACACTGGGATTATAACCTTTGTGCTGGTATCCTATGGAAATTTAGGATTTCTGCAGAGGGGGGAGGAGTGTTTGGCAGGGAGAGGTGTGGGACAGCAGAGCTGACTGAGGGCAGTAGCTGATTTTGGGGGGCTGTGCCTGGTTGTGGGGTGAAAATTTGGGGTTATAACCTCCGTGCTGGTATCCCATGGAAGTTTAGGATTTGTGCAGAGGGATGGGGCGGAGTTTGGCTGCTGACAGGCAGGGAGATGGTGGGAGCAGAGCCGGGGCATGATTCCATGGGAGAAGCCTTGAGGTAGAGTAGGAGCCTCCCTGGAAATGCCCCTTGGAGGGTTTTCCCTGGAAAACACGAGGCTGTCCATGCCTCAAATCCAGCATCTGCTGTCTGGGGGCTGCTCAGTGGAGAGCTGTGGATTCCTTGAAGGATCAGCGCTGCTCGCCCCGGGTGCCAAGCGCTCATCCTGATGTTCTCCGCATTCCCAGAGCGTGTCCTGCCTGGTGGGACAGGGAGAGCAGGTCCCTGAGAGTCCCCTCTCCCAGGGCGGGAGGGGGAAGCGGGTTTATCCCTCCGGCACTCGGGATCCGATCGGAAAACTGCGAGGAATGTTCTCTCACCAGGGCTTGCCGGGATGGGGAGAGGCACATTATCACGTCCTGTGCACTCGAGGGGGGGAGAGAGTCCCTCGCTCTGCCTCTCTCAAATGTTTAAATTAAAACAATCTGTCTTTTCTGCAACTCTTGGATGCTTTCCCCGCTGACCTCAGGAGCTGGGATGGGAGGAGGAGCCAACAGACCCGAACCGGCTCCGGCTTTTTTTTATTTCCCCCCCTTCAAATCCTGAATCCCTGCAGAATGCAGAGCAGCGAAACCATGAGGGCCATATCTGCTCGGGAAACATCCATTTTCCCCTGGAAAATGCTCTGTAATTAGGGAGCTGTATCAGGGAGCTGTCTGTGAGGGATCAGGCACACACTTTTCCAACCACAGACATTCCCACAGCAGGGGCTGACTGGGAAAAGATGGGAAGGATCAGCTTCTCACCCCTAAAATGGGAGAGCAAAGCCAAGCTGCTCCCGAGCCTTTGAGCCATTCCCAACGATGCTGGATGTGGCACTTCCCAGATTCCCAAGGCAGCTGGGAATTCTGCTCCAAAGGCTTGGACTCGATGATCCTTAAGATCTTTTCCAACTCCAGTGACTCTGAAAGTCATCCCTGTGCATGGGCCGGGGTTCTGCTCCGACCCTCTGAGGCTCAGGCTGAGTTTTGTCCTGGCCCAGGGCCCCGTGGCTGGGCAGAAATGGGATTTTTTTGGCTCCTTGGCTGTGCCTCAGGCTCTTGCAGCACTGCCCTGGTGCAGGAGCCGTCTACGTGGAGCTGTGGGTGGATCCAGGGCTGGGAGCAGCCTCTGTTGATTTTGGGAATTTGGGCAGGGATGTAGCACGGCATCATCGCTCCCGAATTACAAAACTTCCCTTCATCTCTTCCTGCTGCTGCTCCTGACGTGCTGCCTTTGCTGCCCACAGGAGTTTTTGGGAGTTTTTCCAGCATTTTACAGTTCTGGGTGGGATTCAGGGTAGGAAAAGGCAGTAGGATTTCTTATGGCAATGGGGAGCAGGCAGGGATAACTGCTCCAGATTTTTGCTGTGAAACAGGAACCGGAGCCAAACCCGGAGCTCGGTTTGGGTGTGGAAATACCCATAAAGAGCTCTGGGTTCCTCAAAGGGACTTCACAATCCGCACCAATAAACCCCGAGATGCTCTGAGATGGAGTCAGAGCACGAGTTAAAGATGTTCTGCACACTGAGGGGCACTGAGAGCCCAGCAGTGCTTCCCTGCCTGCTCCAAAACCTTGGCCAGACAAACCGGGGCCCTCCTTGCCCTGGGGACGCCGATCCCAAATAATGAACAGCCGTGCTGCTAAAAGGAGCACGATCCCTGCGAGCCTGGAAATAGCTGAGCCTCTGCTGCTGGAGCAGAGCTGCCCCATTTTTGTGGCCTGGGATGAAGCTTTTTATGGATTAAGCTGAAACATCTGCTTTTGGGGGGAGTGAAATCTGCCCCGTTCTCTGCTTCAGTCCGGGGTGGGATTTGGGGCCTGTCCCCATGGGGCCTTGTGGGGTCAGGTTGATGATTTTTCTGACTGTGGCAAAATGCCCAAAATTAATTTTAGTCAATGAAAAGGCTAAAAATAGATGTGGGGGGATGAGAGGGAGCTTCTGTGAAACTGAACTGGGTTCTCTGATGCTGAGTACCAAAAGTGCCCCAAGAAATACATTTTGGGGAAACTTTCCACAGTTTCCTTCCTGTTTTATTGAGCCAGGGATGGCAGAGGAGGAAGTGTGGTACAGGCAGGTAGATCAGGCCTGTGCAGGGTCAATTGACACAGGATTAAATGTGAAAAATTCTTTTGGGGAGTCAGGCCTAGTTGGGAATAATCATTGGGGAGCCCTGGAGGTGAAATAACCTGTAAAGGTTCCCGGAGTGGAGGGAAGGGCTGGATGTGAGGCAGGAGCTGCTTTTGACCTGAAATATTGTGGGGTTCATATGAAATTATTCTAGTATTTGTGCATGGCAGTGATGGGCTTACAGCTGGATCTTTTTTCCATCCATGTCCTGGTGGTTTTGGGCAGGAATGGGCAGGAGGAAGCAGGATGGGAAAGGGCAGAGTCCTTCCCAAACTCTCACAGGTTGGAGTCCTGCATGCAGCTGGTGTTGTGTTTTCTGGGATGATTTCTCCCTTCTCCTTGCTCTGGAATAATCTGGCTTTTCTGGATAATTCCTTCCAATGATCCCTTGCATTTCTCACTTACCCCTCTTTCCTGGTGATACCTTGCAGCATTATTTCAGTTTGCCATTCACCTTGGGGAAATGCCAGCGGAGAACTCCGGTGCCTAATTTAGGATTCCCCATTTTTAACCTCACATTCCCAACGCTCTCTGGGCTGATCCTTCCCCTTCCTCGTGGCCATTTTTTTATCATCCCAACATTATCCCAGCCCTGCCTTGCTTTACCACCCTCACAAAAATAAACAGCCCCATCTCCTTTTGCCCGCTATTGTTCCTCTCCTTTGTGCTAAGTACAGTAATGCCTCTGAGCTACCCCTGCTTCCCATCCCTCTCACAAAGAACCTCTTTTCTCCTGCCTTCTGGAGCTTTGGGGCTCTGCAAAGGACCCTTTGCTCTGGAGGAAAAGAGCCCCTGCCTTTTTGTGGCTGTCACTTTTCCTCTCTCCTTTAATTAGACTTGATCCCGCTCGTCTTTTTGTTCCCCTTTGACCCTGCTTTTTTCCTGCAGGGAGGGGAGTCTTGGAGGAGTTTATCAGCTCCAGTCCTACCTGGCTCACACAAATCTTCTCCCTCATGGGTTAGGTTGGGAAGAACTTTAATTGCAAGGCTCCAAACTCTCCCAACTATTTCCCGTTTGTGGGGTTGCACACTTGGAGTCTAGGTTGTCTTTCCAGCTCTTTGTGTGGCTCCCACAAATTTTTGCCTCCCTGGATGTGTTTGGGCTGCTGTCACCATTGAAAGCAAAATATCCCTGCTGGTGGCACCTCTCCTCTTCCTTGCTGGCTGCTTTTTCAAACAAAGGACCTGACATCCCCTCATGCACCCCAGTCATGTGTTGAGACCTTTCTCCAGGTGGAGGATCTCTCCCTGCAGTGATTTTCTCTTCCTGCTGGCATTCCAAGGGAGTGGTGCTGATTTACCCCACGCCAGGATCTGCTCTCTGGCACAGCTGAGCTCTTTTCCCACCTCATCAATATCTCATTACTCCAAATCCCCTTTTTGCTGCTGATCAGAGCCCTGGCACTCCTCCAGGTGCAGATTTGGGTGGGAAAGCACTCCCAGCTCTGTTTTCAGCGACCAGGCTGGGGCAGCATCCCTCAGCCACCTTTATCCATTCCGCACCGTGCTTGTCCCATCAGCCAAATTCCCTGCAATATCTCTGCAGATCCAGCTTCAAAATTAACAGCCTTTCCTCCCTCTGCCTGTGCTGCTGCCTTGGGGTGGGACCTGTGGCACTGCTGCCACACACAGCGGGGGTGTTGTGGGCTGGCTGGGTTTCCAAAATCATCTTGCACTCAGCTGTCGTAGAATAGAACTATTTAGGCTGGAAAAGTCCTCCCAGTCCCACCACTAAACCATGTCCCAGAGTGTTCTGGCCTTCCAGAGCATCCTTGAAGGGATTTCTCATCCTGGTTCCTTAGCCTGGATGATCCTTGGAGTGCCAGGCTGTGCTTGGCACAGGAGGACAGTGCCACATCCCATTTAACCTCGGTGTTTTCCAAAGCCAAACCCCGCTCTGAGGTGCTGAACAGCTGCTCCAGGAGAAAACCTGGAGGGGAGCTTGGCACCGCCAGCTCTGGGCTGGGCAGGGCAGGACAGGGAAGTGACGACAGCTTTGTGTGGATTTTGGGAGCAGATTCCTGTCCCTCGTCTGCTCCACCAGCCTGGGGTGGTGTTAAAAACTGTCCCAGTGCAATGGGGACGCTGGTGGCCATCCCCAGGGAATGACGGAGTCATCCCAGAGCTCTGCTGAAGGCTGGGAAGCTGAGGCAGCTTCTGGTGCCTCGGGAAAGTTTCTGATGCTTTTGGGGCTGAAAAACTTCCAGTTTCAGGTTTATAAAGCACACGCTTAATTAACGCTTAACGACTACTGTGGGTGATTAAGGAGAGCTTTATGGGTTGCTCAGGTCAGCAGGGCTGATGTTCAGAGCTGCTCAGGAGTGCTCTCTTCACTCTCCCTGACTCCTGCTCGAGGCTGCTTGTGTTATCACCCTGCTTATCAGAACAGAGGGAAATAAATTCAGCGGGAAGTTTTGGGAGCTTTTCAAGCAATTAAAGGGATAATGTCAAGGTAAATGCCCTGTGCTGTGGAGAGAGCAGTTGAAGAAGTGGTTAACGTGTCAGGGCATTGATTTCTTTGCTGCTTTTCACTCATCTGTTTTTAACCTGCTGCTTTTTTGCACCCTTTGGAAGGGTGAGAATGGTGTGGGCTCTGCTTGTGCTGTGCTCAAGACACGGGCAGAGAACAAATCAACCCCAACGTGTTCAGTCTAGCGATGTGGGATTAATCCTTAGGAGCCAAAAACCTCCTGTGGGGTTGCAGAATTCAGTGCAGGAGCAAAATCCCTCAGCCCTGGAGCTTGGGACGCTGATTCTGCTGCTGGAGGTGCCCGAGGTTGCTGTGTTGGATCTTGTTTGTGTCTCTGTGCTGTGATTTCACTGCTCAGCACCCTGGAAATGAACATTTTTGTGCTGTGTTCTTAGAGAAATGTGATTTTTTTATTGCCCCTCTCTCAGGGCCAGGTTCTGCCAGCCTCGTTTAGGAAATTGCCACGGAACAAATTGGGGTTGTGGGAAAGCAGAGCCATATATTCCTCCTCAGTGGGATTTAGGGCCTGGAAGAGTTCTGTGGGGAGCATCTGGCTGTGCTGGGCTTCTGCACAAAACCTCCTCTCTAAAAGCAGATTTATTTACAGAGCTGGGGTTTATTTGTTTCCCTTTAGAGAAATCAGTTGTCTGATGGCAAACAACCATCAGCCATTTCAGTGTTAACAAAAAAGCAAAATAAAATCAAAAATACCCAGTTTTTAGTGGCCAGCAGATCAAGGTGTTGTTCTTGTGCTCTTTATTGAGTCTCTCTGTAGTTGTCTGTGCCCTGGAAGCTGAGAACAGTCTGAGAACTTCTTGTTCCTCAAATAAAATCTTGAATTCCTTCTCAAATTAGGCACTATTTTAGGTCAGGGGACATCAGGAAAGGGACCCTACATCACCTAAGTTATCTGCTTGCAGATAAGAAGGCAGAAGTGTAATTTTCTGGGACCACTGGGAGTATGTTTATATAAGGATACAAAAAAAAAATCATTATAATCCTACAGATGCTAAAAATTGCTGTGAATTTCAGTCTGCAAATATTACATTGCTGACTGATCAAAGTCATGGCTGAGCTCTTTAAATCTGGTTCTAAGAGGTCCTGCCATGAACCAGTTCCAGGCAAGGAAAAATGAGCTGGAATCAGTGTTTCCCAACCCAAGATATTTTTTGCTTACAGCCCCAAAAAGATGCCCTGGGGACAGAAATACAAAATCCTTTCTTTACCTACAGAAAAATGGGACACTGGTCACCCCAGGAATGAGGAAATCCTCAGTTCATTCCAACAGCAGCTCCCAACACAGCATTTGTGCCATTTTCCTCTCTCCACATCCATCCTGGGGTTGGGGAGATCAGCAGGAGGGGTGAGGAATTTTCTTGCTGTTCCAACTTAGCTTTACAACCCCGGATAATTCCATTTCTCTCCTTCCCCAGCTGTGCTCAAATGTTGCTTTCACTTCCATGAATCCCACCCAGAAAAGCCTCAGGAGCACAGTGAAACCTGGGGGAAAAAAAAAAAAAAGGAAAAAGGTTATTTAGAGGGTGGTTATGAATTTTTCAGTCATCCTTTGCTGGACACCAGCTCATGGAATAATGTGGGGAGGGAGAAGGACCCACATCCTCTGGGCTCCACCTGCAGATTGAGGGAGCAAATGTGGTCACTGGTCCTTCCCTGCAAGGTAGTGATGGGAATATTGAGTTTTATCTCATTTTTAATAGATTCCAAAAAATTGGAAGGGATTTAGGAACGAGCACTTGAAGCAGTGGAGAGAATATTGAATTTTATCTCTTTTAAAATAGATTTGATAAAACTGGAAGGGATTTAGGAACCAGCACCCAAAGCAGTGTTGGGAATACTGTGTTTTATCTCCTTTTTAATATATTTCACAAAATTGGAAAGGTTTTAGGAACCAGCACTTGAAGCAGTGATGGGAATATTGAGTTTTATCTCATTTTTAATAGATTTTATGAAATTGGAAGGGATTTAGGAACCAGCACCTGAGGGCAGTGATGGGATTTGGGGGCTGGACTTGCAGGGACTCTCTGGAACAAGGCAGGAGGGGAAAGTCCTCTTGGGAGACTCAGCGCGAAGGGATTCGAGTGTTGAAGATCTGCCCAGATTGGTGAATTTAGTCCCATTTTGTGTGAGGCTTGAGAGTCGAGGTCTGCTCTGGGTGCCCTGCAGGAATTCCAGGCTCATCCCAAAAGCTGCTGTGTGAAGCAGAGTGGCATAAAAATGCCAATTCCATGGTCACAGCCCGAACCAGCCACGAGTGGGCATTTCTGACCCTTTGCCCATCAATTTTCCATTTCCCAGAGGAGGCAGAGCCATCCCTGCTCCATCCCCTTGTCCAAATCCCCTCAGGATTTTCCCAGGGGAGCAGGAGAGCTGGGCCATCAGTCCCACTTCTCCCAGCAGCACTGACAAGCAGAGCTCAGTGATTTTTAGAACTGTCATTGGCCCCTAATTAGATGTTTGATGCCAAAGTAACGATCATAAAAGGCTCTTTATTTCAAACAAACCCATGTGAATAATTATGTAAATATTTGTCTGGGCCAGGCTTGGGTTGAGTCCTGGGAAAGCTTTTTGGATGAGGATCTTGGATATTTCTTGTTGGCTTTTATAGGAGCATATTTCAGTTTTTTAGATGCTATCTTTGGGTTTGAGTCCTCCTGGGTGGATAATGGGAGACCTGAAATGACATCTCAGCTCTTAAATGCAGCAGATATTTCCAATGTTCCAGTCACCTTGTAACCAGTTTAATAGGGAATATCTGAAAGGAGGGAGGGGAAAGAACACGCAGCTGTGACCCAAATTTCCTAAAATCAGCCCTTTGTCCCCTCCTTGAAACCCCATTGCGGCAGCTGTGGGCTCCAGGCAGATGAAGCCGGGATTTTATAGGGATATTGGTGAGGAAAGATCCATCAGCTGTTGGAAATGGTAGCGGGGGATGGTTTTTGGGGGTGGCTTTGCTGCCTGGGAGAGGTTTGGATCCCCATGGAGGGGTTTGGATCTCCATGGAGAGAGATTTGGATCCCTCGGAGGGGTTTTTTCCCCACGGGGAGGTTTGTATCCCGCGGAGGCTTTTGTATCCCCCATGGAGAGGTTCGTATCCCATGGCAGGTGGGATGGGGAGGGAGGAGCCGGCTAATTAGCTGGGCAATTAGCTCTCATTGGGCTCCTGAGCGCTGCTTGTAATGCAGATGCCGCTCGGGGGGGTTAATGGGGTTGCCTTTCTCCCCTAATGACCGAGGAGCAGAGATCACAAAGCTCTGTCAAGGCTGAGCAGGAGTTTCCTGGCGCTGCCCTAATCCCTCTGGATGTGCTCAGTTAATGGGAACAAATCCTCTCCCTGAGCCCGGCGATGGATGGGGAGGAATCCCGGGATTTCGATGCAAAATCCCACCAAAATGTGCCATTTCTGAGCGTGGGCAGCAGGGAAATACACCCTGTACCCGTGCTTTATTTATAATGGGAAACGGAGAAGGAATGGGAGCTGGATGTTGTGCTTGGATGAGCCTCTGCTGCGTGTTTGGGATCACCAGATTCTATATTATTATAAAAAACCTCCACTGGCCTAAAGTAAAATAACATTCCCCGGTGATGTTCGCAAATAAATCCATTTAAACACCTAATTGGGAACAAGAGCTGCTGGATAAATGTGGATTAGAAGTGAGAAAATCACTGGGAACGGGGAATTTAAGTGGTGAACTACTCCCTGCTCTCAAAAAAAAACCCCTTGAGGGCATCTCAGCTCCTTGGAGGCTCAGAATGGATGAAACTCTGGTTAATTCTGGGGGTTTTTTTCCTTGTGCTCTTCCCTTGAAAGCAGCACCTGTGTGGTGCAGTGTGGGTTATATAAACTCAGGAATTAATGCTCCGGAGAAAACTTTGGGAAACAAGCTTCAGAAACACTTTTCATGAAGTCAAGCAGGTATTAATTTGAAATTTGCCTGCTGGCTGTATTTTTGAGGAGAATGAGATATGAACTGAATGCTCCGAGTTGGTTGGTTTAAGCATCTGAGGGAAATAATTGATTTTATATTTCTGTCCCCGTGTCGAAGTATTGGAGTATAGAGTAGGGCTGGAAATAATTCAGTGTCGGGCTTTTTTTAAATCACCCAATTAAATATTTAAAAATGAAATTACTTCTGCCTGCTCCCATTAACTTTGCAGACAACTCAAAAACCTGCAGTGCATGAAACTGAATCTTTAGCTCCTGAATTCCTGTATTTTTGGGAGCATCCCAGCCGGGCTTACCTGGGCGTGGGGCAATGCCCTGCGGGGGATTTGCTGCCTTTGAAGTGGTGATGTGATGTGCGAGGCCTGGCTTGAGCTGGGTTTAGCGGGCTGGAAGTGATGCTGATTCTGCAGGTGCTTGTGTTAATGTGATTAATTAAGCTCAGGGCTGGCCCAGCCGCTCGGCAAAGGGCTGGGCAGGCTCTGGGAAGGCTGGAGAGAGGGGATTATCCCAGAATCGTTCATGTTCCCCCGAAGTTTGTTGGTTTTGGCTGCTTTTTCCAGATTTGTTGGTCTAGATAAAAGATGGTGCCTGTCCCTCTTGTCCTCACACCTCAGCTCCAGCCATGGTTGTTGGACAGCCTGCTCCAATTTTTTCAGCACCTCCCACTTTCCCTGAGTGCTGCTGGAAGATGCTGAGAGGGAACAAAATCTTTTGCCCTGGTGGTCTCCTGGGCACAAAATTCCATTTAAAGGCGCCTTTGTGATCCTTTTTGATACCCGTGAAGCGTCCAGAGACGCGGTGTTGATTATCCTATAAGGCTGTGGGGCTGCTCCTGGGGGCCCTGGAGCATCCTGCTGTGCTTCCCCTGGCACAGGAGTGGGGAAAGAAGCCCAAATTGTTGCTCACTCTGTTCCCAAAGTGCCCTGACACCCACGGAGGCTGCTGGCTGCCTGCCAGCATCCCATAGAAATCCCACAGGGATGGGCTGGGATTTCCTGGGTGGAGGACACCGCTCTGTGAGTGTGTAGGATGGCTCCAGCCTGGTGCAGTTCCCACCCCAGTGACACCCTTGGGATGCAGGGAGACCATCAGCCACATAAAACGAGCCAGAGGGCTGCAGGGAATTGATTTTGCAGGAAAACCCCAGTTTAGCTGGTGAATTTTGTTCCTTTTTTGGGAGGTTCTGAGAGAGGCAGTGAGGAGGAGGCCGCTGCTCACGCTGCCTCTGACAGGGCTCTTAGGCCAGGTCTCCTTTCTTCATTCACCTTCTCTGGGAGATGATCCTGCCAGCTTTGGATGCTTCCTTGCAGGAATAACTGTTCTGCACCCCATTAAAACTGATTGCAAAGCTTCTTGTTGATTTTCATGTGCCTCAAGTTCAGGCCCTAATTAAGCCTTGCAGGGCTTTAAGTGGTTGATTATTACAAATTGCTTTGAAAATGTAGCTGCTGTCCCCGTGCCAGATTGTCTGGGAGCACTGGGACTCTTCAGAGCAAAGATAAAAGGTTGGAATTTCCTTTTCCACCTTCAAATGCACCTGAGTCCCTGTGCTTAGGAGTGAGTGGCAGTGGAGAGAAACTGGGAAAGGCCTCACTGCTCTCCCAGGGAAGAATTTATTCCTAATTTCCCATCTAAACCTGCTCTCTGTGGGTTCAAAGCAATTCTCCCTTGTCAAAAGTCCTGGAAAACCTCAATGTTCCACCTGCAGAGGAGGTGCCAAGGTTTTCCTTGGGAAGAATGGCAGATTCCTTGGATGTGATTCCCATCCCCACGTGCTCCCTGAGGGCCGGGGCAATCCAGGGGCCTTGCAATGATTTTAAAGTGGGGTTTTGTGTAAAAAAGCAGAGCCTGGGGGTGGGAGGGACAGGACTTGCATCCCTTTAGGGCTGGTTTTAAGGAGCTGCTCCTAAACCCAGCTCCCTGTAAGAGCTCTCAGTGAATCATTCCGAAGATGGGGTCCTGCTCCATCACAGTTTCCATCTGTGGGGCTGCTGAGGGTGTGAGTTTGGAGCTTCCACAGCTCCCAAAATTCCAGCCACCATTCACCCTCAGTCGTTCAAAGGGCAAGACTCCTGCCAGCAACAAAACTTGGGCTGGAACGCTTCCCAAAATGTCACAGTGACCCAGAAATTCTTGCTCCGTGTGGAGGGGGGAACTTGGAAAGCTCTCCTGGATCTGGGATGGGACAGGATGGGAGCAGCCCCGTGGGCAGGGTGGGATGTGAGGAGAGCAAGGACAGCCCCTGCAGCTGGTGATTCACCTCATTCCTCTGATCCCGCTGTCAGGGTGAGCTCCTGAAAATTCCCTGGACACTGAACAGTCGCCGATGTGGGTCAGAGGGTGACAGGGCTTGACTCAGGCTCTGCCCTAAAAGGCTTTGTGCTTTTTTTGCTCCGTGGATGGGGTTTTTCCTTCAGCAGGGAAGAATTTGTGCCCTGGGCATGCCTTGGGAACAACTGGGGAAACACAGGGAGAATCCCACCGATCCCTGCCCACGAGCAGGGAAAGGGAAATGCTGTGTGTTGCCTTTGCACCCTCAGAGCTGCCCTTTTAGGGACCCCGCCACCTCCTTTCCCTGTTCCCTGGGGTTTTTTCATCGCTTTTTCCTAGGATTTGTGGCGATGTGGGGCAGCAGCTCCTTGAAAGTGGTAAAATCCCTGGTGTGGGTGCTGTTGTCCTGGAGCAGCTGCTGTTCCCAGGTGTCCAGGGATGGATTTGTCCCTTGGCTGTGTGGGGACATGTCCTGGCTCCCAGGTTGGTGTGGGACAGGGATTTTCCTGCCAGGATTTGCTCCAGGAGAAAGCCCATCCTCCTCCTCTGAGCCATCCCTTTACTGCTGGATTCTTTTTTCCCCCTCCCAGGGGAGAATCCCAAATCCTCGGCTCCTAAAACGAGCGGGATTTTTGCTGCCCTTGAACAGGGCTGGGATTTCCCTCCAAATCCTCGACATTTGCCTGATTTCTGGGCATTGTATCTCTTAAGTTTTGCATGGAATTTGCAGCAGATTGTTTAATTATATTCCATGAAGGAAAACCTTGCTCTTTGCTCACTGTTAGCTTTGTTAGAAACTCAAATGATTGATTATTAAAAAAAATAATAATTAAACAAAAAGGATTTCTGCTCAAAGGAACAGGGATTATTTGATTTTTTTGAATTTAATGGAGTCTCTGAGCTGCTCCAGTGTCAGTTCTTTCTTTTCCTTTTGGGATTATACATAGGATCCTTCCAATCTGACCCTGCATAATGGTTTCCTTTGTTCCCAGTTGGGACTATTTGGGCTTTTTTAAAAGAAAAAATAAATAAATAAGGGGATGTCATGAGTCATTGGTGAAATATTCTGCAGTCTGGAGCAGTGTGAATTGACACGGCTCTGTGGCAGCTCTTGGGAGGAACAGATGAGTCCTGACCCCTTCTGTAGCTGGCTTTTATTTATTCCCTCTATTCTGCCCCTTCCTAGGGAGCAAACTTCAATCCTGCAGCTTGCATTCCTCGATTCTCCTGCTTAAAATGCCTTTTCTCTTTGCCCAAATCAATAATTGTGTTTTATTGGGCTGCTGGGATGCTGAAGAATTTAAGAGGCTCTGTTAAGCCCATCCAAAGGATGCTGGAGCAACGGCAACTGGAGCTTGGTATCCTTATTTTGGGCCCTGGTTTTTATTTTAGCCTCTGCCACCCTGTTTTAGTCAGTTATCCCGGGGCTGCAGCCGGGTCAGCTGTGGTGAAAAGTGTTTAGATAAGGAGTCAAAATTGTTGAAATCCCAGAAGCCTGAAAAGGAGACTCCCAGCTCCATAAAAAAAAAAAAAGCATCACTAAGGGGAAGCAGCTTCCAGTCCTCACTTTTATTTCTTACAGATCTGACACAGGAACTCTAGGGATAATAAAATATAGTATACCTAAAATAGGATATAATATATAAATACCTCTTTGTATTTAATTCCAGATCTAAGCCCAGATGTTCCTGTCAGCCTCCGGGGAGTGAGAAACCCGGAGCCCAGGGAAAGGGCTCTGCCCTGCCCGGGCCCAAAGGCAATAATTGAGTGTTTATTTAGGGCTAAGAATATCTTGGAAAAGTACTTAAAGAAGCCAAGGCTGGTAAAGCTGGAAGGGGAAGGGAGCAAACTGGAGCACCAGTCCCTCTGCCGTGGGGATTCTCAGCTCCCTTGTGGAGGGACCCTGACCTTGGATGGGTTTTCCAGGTTGGGATTAAAGCTTTGGGGTCCCAGATGGCTCTTTCTGTCCCTCAGCAGCTGCTCTGACCCCTCATGGTTTGGGGTTCTGCTGGAAAACGCCTTTTCCTTTAAAAATATGGAACAGCCTGTGTGTGAGGGTGGGGAGGCCTGGCACGGGTTGTCCAGGGAAATTGTGGATTCCCCATCCCTGTGAGTGTCCAAGGCCAGGCTGGATGGGGCTTGGAGCAACCTGGGATAGTGGAAGGCGTCTTGAAATTCTTTTCAAGGAGATGCTGCTCCAGAAATAATCCTTATTTGCTTTATTTGCTGTCACTGCTTGCTGGGAGATAAATGACAATTTTCTGCTGCTTGTTCCTATAAGGAGGTTTTAATTCCCAGCAGATCTGCATCCCTGCTGCTGGGATGCAAATCCCCAGCCTGGTGGGGTTGGTGGTAAAGGATGAGGAAGTTGCAGAGGGCGCCTGGAATGAGCTGGGAATGCTTATTCATTCTTCACCTTACGGCCTTAAACCATTGCACATAAACCACAGCGTGACTAAGAGCTGCAGCATTAAGTCCTGAAGGTCTTTGGGATGTCCTCTGGCTGCTCCAAAAGCGAATATGGAAGAAAATTCTCCTGTTCCAAGCTGCTGACCCCCCCTGCAGACCCCCAAAGTCCCAGTTGTGGCGTTAACACAACAGCAGGGCAGCTGTGCACAGTAAATTTGTGTTTCAAGATGAATTTTTTCCACTTGGAAGGGTGGTGGAAGGCAAAACGTTGGGGGAAGATTCCAGGAAACCCCCTGAATTTTGTCATGGAATCCCAGACTGGTTTGGGTTGGGAGGGACCTTAAAGCTCGTCTCATTCCCCCCCTGCCATGGGCAGGGAATCTTTCACAGACCAGGTTGGGCAGAGCTTTAGAATTCCCTGGGATCCAGACCGAGCTCTTTTTAAAAGCCTGGCTTTTCCTTTTGTCCGGTGCTGCCCAGTTCACTGCACTGGGAGAACTGGGAAAACACGGGGCATGTCTGTTCCCAGCACTGGTGATCCTCAGGAGCTCCAGCCCTCAGCTCAGTGGCTTCCCTCGGGGATCACCATTTAATTAAAGAGCTTGAAAAATGCGATTTGTGTGGAGGTTCGCTGCTGGGAACACGGATACGCACAAGGAACACACGAGTGACTTACGGGAGTGCCTTGGGCTTGTTCGAGAGCTTTGCTTCAGGTGTTAAAAATTATTATTACAGGCATAAATATGGCTTAGATTAATGACTTCTGGCTGAGGCTGGGATTTGCAAAGCAGGAGCTGCAGCTCCGTCTTGCACTGAATTTCAAGAACAGTATTTCCATCGGGTTATTTGGGTTTTCTGTGGGGGTTTTTTTGGTATTTTGGTTTGTTGGGAGGTTGTTTTGGTTTGTTTGGAGTTGTTTTGGTATGTTGGCGGCTGGTTTTGGTTTATTTGGGGTTATTTTGGTTTGTTGGGGGCTGTTTTTGGTTTGTTTGGGGCTGGTTTTGGTTTGTTTGGGGGTTTTTTTGTTTGTTTGGGGTTGTTTTTGGTTTGTTGAGGGGTTGTTTTGTTTGGGGTTGTTTTGGTTTGTTTGGAGCTGTTTTGGTTTGTTTGGGGCTGTTTTGGTTTGTTTGGGACTATTTTGGTCTGTTTGGGGTTGTTTTGGTTTGTTTGGGGCTGGTTTTGGTCTGTTTGGGGTTGTTTTGGTTTGGTTTGATGTTGTTTTGTCGGGATTTTTTGAGGGGAGAATCATATTGAATTATTTTCCTTATTTTCCTGCTGCTCCATCCCCCTTTTGAGAGCATCAAGCTGGGGAACTGGTGGTGTGTGCCCTCCTTGGGCTGACCCCTGAGCCCTTGTAGGAGTGCACAAGGACAGAACAGCATTCCCTGTGGGATGCCTTGGCCAGGGAAGATGGAATTAGGAGGAAAAACCAAGAATTAGGATGGGAAATCAAATTATTTAACTTTTGGATAATGGTTGAGTGGAGAAAGTGTTTCCCTGCAGTGGCTGAAGCAGAGCTGGTTGTGCTGTGCTCTGTGACTGACAGGTGTAATAATGGATTGAAATAAAATCCTTGTTTGTTACTGCACATATCCTGAAGGATCAGCAGGGTTTAAGGCATCTTTTCCTCTAAAAATTTGTCTTAAAGAACAGTCAGGGGAAGGAGAGTTGGGAATGGGGTTTGCCCCCGAGCAGGGGGGGTTTGCTGGGCTCAGGTATTCACTGATGGATGTTAATGCTGGCTTAAATTCTGGTTTCCTTTGGAGTTCTGGGGGGATTTTTCTCCTCCTGGCTAGGTCCAAGGGGGTGGTTTGGCTGTAGTGGTGGTGGCAGGTGCATGTCCAGCCCAAAGCCAGGGCTTTGTGTCAAAGAATCCTGCTTGGTTTGCTCTAATATTGAAATGAGAGAAAGAAAAAGTCTCTGTTGAGCACTGCTGGGTCAGGGCAGAGTGATAAATTTATTATCAGCAGCCTCTGATCCAGGTTTTAACAGGTGTTTAAGGAATGAGGAATCAGGTGATCATAGAAAGATTGTGGTTAATTGTGCTGGTGGAGGAATTGGGGATTTAATTCCTCTTTTTGCCACTGTTGGTTCTTCATGAGGTCATTCACAGAATCACCAAATCACAGAGTGGTGAAGGTCCCATGAGCAGGGACACTTTCCACCAGCCCGGGTGGCTCCAAGCCCTGTCCAACCTGGCCTTGGACACTTCCAGGGATGGGACAATCACTTTGTTCCACATTTCCCTGGAAATTAAAAAAACCCCAGACTTCTGGCACTCATTTTTATCCATCTGTCCCTTCCTCCAATGCTCTGCACCGTTATTTCTTCTCAGGGTGTTGCAGAGCACGTTCAGGCCCTGCCATCTCTGCTGAGTTAAAATGGGAAGTCAAGCTCCTTTTTGGTCCTCATCAAGGACTTTGCAGATTTTTGGGGCAGCCTCTGGTCTGATTTTAGTAAAATTTGGGGTGTTTGGGGTTTGCCTCTCTGTGTGCTTGGCCATGTTGACCTGGCAGGGGCTGAGCTGGTGCCTCGGGGGAGCCCTGTGCACCTCGGGCAGAGAATGCTCCTGTGTGAGATGCTGCATAGGGGTGTTATTCATGACACAGAGAGTGAAAAGGAAGCTTTCATAAAGCTGCAGCTCGTGGAGCTCTCGGATGGAGGCCAAGCCCAGAGCAAACCTGTAAGAAATCCCCTGGAATTCGGTCAGTCAGGTCTCTGTCCTCCTGTGCACGGTGCCCTCGCAGCTCCTACAGGACACTGCTGAGCTTGGATTTGGCTTGAAAATCCTGAGGAAATAATTGAAGTGCTTGGCTGGGCAGGAATGAGAGCTGCTGCTGTGTGCAGCTCATCTTCCTGGGCAGGCCTGGGGCTTTTCCTGCTGCTGAAATGCTGCTCAGTGATGAGCGGGCTGTGGGGCTTTGGCTGGCTCCTCACCTCCTCTCTGATTTCCAGGAGAGGTGGGACACTGGGAGCAGAGGAGTCCCTCTCCTGCTGGTCACCTGCCTGCTTTACAGTTGCTTTGTGCAGCACCAGACTGGTTTTCTGCTTTCATATCTCGCTCTGACCTAATTCATCATCGTTCTGGAGGCGCAGAGGATCTTCCTGGGGAATGAAGATGAATTGCAGTGTTTGGAGGCAGTGCAGGTGCCTGGATCATCCTTTAGGGATGAGAAGTGCTGCACCAGGGCACTGGGGGTGCGTTGGGGTTGCTCAGAGGGCTCCAGGCAGGGGCTGGAGCTCCAAACCTATGGCTGGTGGCTCCTGGAGGGGGTCCAGCCCCCCACTGAGGCTCCATCACCTCTCTGTGACCTCTGCAGGGGCACTTTTGCCCCCACAGGTAAATCCATCCAGAGGATGGATTCCTCTGCAGATGTTCCTATTCCTTGCAAGAACCTCTGGATGTGCACACCGAGCTCCAGCCCCCCACACCTGGCACGGGGACCCAGCTGATGTCAGGAGTCTGGAATTCACATCCCTTCCCCCTTGCCTGTGCCTTTTCCCCTCTTCTCCTCCCTAAATAGATGTTGGAGGCAGCTTAGGAGCTGGCTGCTCGGCAGCTCTTGGAGCACAGGGATGTGACTGGACGCAGGGACGGAGTTTTATTGCGTTTTGGTTGCCTGAACACGACTCAGGCTGTAGATGTGCAGATATTTTGTGTGGAATAAAACGTGGTTGAAGGCAGGGGGAAGATCCAAGTGGCAAGGACAGCTCAGACAAACGTGTCATCCATGCACGGCCTGATGAGGATGAGGGATGAGGAAATATTCCAGCTGTTTGCTGCTCAGGCCAGGCTCCCTCAGCTCCTTTGTTATCTGTACTGTTCCCTTGGCTTTGCCATATGTTTGTAATCTCTCACGGAGGGCCCAGTTTCTCAGGATTGTGGAAACTTAAAAGCTGCCTAACAATGGGCATGAATTTTCCCTGCAAACATCGGGCTGAGCTTCTTGGTAACCAAAACTTCTGATATTGTAAAAGGTCTGCCTGTGCTCTTTCTTCCCACTGCTGTTTGTGCTCAGTGCTCATGGACACGGTGCAGCCCTTCCCCATGGATGCAGCCTGGTGGGACTGGGGAGAGAATCAGAAAAATGGGGAAAAAAAAAAATTGTGGGTTGAGATAAAGGTGGTTTAATAGATAAAGCAATGAAAATAAAGCAAGGAATTCTTCCTACTCCCCATGGGAGGGCTTTATCACAGATAATGATATTTTTTAGGAAGATAAACACCATCAGTTCAAGTGTCCCCCTCTTTATCCCACTCCCCACCATGGCATGGAATATCCCTTGGATCAATGTCCCCTCCCAGCTCCTTGTGCACCCCCAGCCTGATGAAAGAGGAGCAGAAAATCCTTTGGCTCTGTGCAAGCCCTGCCCAGGAGTGATGAAAGCATCCCCATGTTATCAGCCCTGTGTTCAGCCCAAATCCCAAATGCAGCCCTGTATCAGCTGCTAGGATGAGATTTAACCCTACCCCAGCCAAAACCAGCACATCCCAGTTTGCTTTGGGCCCTGCTGGGCTGGTTCATGTTTCTGACACCATTTGGCTCCAACTATGAAGTCAAAATTCAAAATAATTTCATTTAAGAGTTTAAAGTCAGATCTGACTGTTCTGCTTCTGGAGCCTCCACCTCTTCTGAGGTGAGCAAGAGCAGATTAGGAGGTTAATGAGATGCAGATTAGGAAGTTAATGAGATGCTTCACTTGCATGACTTAATTGATGTCCCAGAGACCTGAACATCTGGAGGTGAAGCTGCCCTGCCTGTGCTGGTGTGGGATGTCAGGCAAGGTCTCCTCATTAATTAAAACCTCGGGATCAGAGCCTAATGGGATGTGAGTGAGGGAAGGAGCCCTTTGCTGCGTGCCATTAGTCAAAACTCAGATTTTTTTCCCTTTTCTGTGAAGCACGTGTGGGGATTTGGCCATCCAGCTGCACACTTGGGTGCACTGGTGGCTGTGCAGGAACCCAGGGATACCTGGGGAATACCTGGGGAATACCTGGTGGGAATTGCCTGGGCTTGAACTGCCTGAGGAGAACTTGTGCAGCATCTTTGCCTCCTTGCCTTGCTTCATATCCCAAAACATTCCTCGTGGGTTTTCTTGTCATCCCAGCCACTGTGGGTTCGTGTGTGATTGTTTTGCCTGATCTCTGTCCCTCAGGGAGTCTTGCTCAGGTGTTTGCTTCCAAATAACTTTTTTGCTTCAACCACCTTGAGCCAAAAGAACGGGAAGGTTTGTATTGGTGTGGTGGGAACTGCTTGGTTTAAAGCCTTTCCCTCAGATCAGGAATTTCCTGCCTGGTGCTTAATCTTCAGGATGTACTTGAGTGATGGAGGCTGGGTGAAGACATCCAGGAAAATCCAGCTCCTGGGACAAACAGGGCAGTGCATTCTGCCCCCTGCCCTGGTGCAGACAGCTGCTCTGCTGCTCCTTTCTGCCCTGAATCAGTGCCTTTGACCATGGCCCAGCTCTGAAGCTGGCATTAACCTTGTATTGAAAGCAGATTTCAGCTGGGTTTAAGGCCTTGATGATTGATTTGTGTGTTGCAAGGCTGATTTGGAGCCGAGCAGTGCCACTCCTGTTGTCTCTTAATTCTTCTTTCTCCTTTTCTCTTCACAGCTGAACCTGCAGACCTCTTGAAGGTGTTAGATTTTCATAATTTACCTGACGGTATCACAAAAACCACAGGGTTTTGCACAAGCAGAAGATCTTCAAAAGAAGCAGACGTTGCTTACAGAGTAACAAAAGATGCTCAGCTCAGTGCCCCGACAAAGCAGCTGTATCCTGGTGAGTCCAGCTTTTTCTTTGTCCCATGGAAGTGTCTGATCCTTTTCTCTGCACAATTCCTTCATTTCCCCAGCGTGTTTGCAGTGGTTCTGCTGTTTCAGGGGGCTGCAGATTTCCAGCCACCGAATAATATCCTTTTATCACTGCGTCTGCACGAGGTGCTGGCTGTCACTGCACAAGATGTGGCCAGTGCCACATCTGCTCCCTCCCAGGCTGGAAAGTTCCTCCTCCCTCCTTCTCACAGGGTGACACCCAGCTGGGGACAGAGGCCTGGAGGAGGCAGAGGAGCACAGGCTGTGTTTTGTTCAGTGCCTGGGGAGTGCCAAGCACAGTGGGGTCTGGTTCTGGGGCTGTGGTGTCTCTCCTAACACAAATAATCACCACATTAAAATAACAGGCTGTCCCACAGGAGCAGATGTCCCAAGGAAAGCTGTCTGAAGGGATGGGAGGCTCGTTAGAGGAAGGCACAAAGCCCTTGAAGAGCGCTGACCATTTTATTGCTGCCTGAGCTGAATTTTTCAGGCCGTGGCATAATCATTACAAATGTGTTTGTAAGAGGAAGTTACGGACCCAGACTCCTCCCTGCCTGAGAGATGCAGTCACCAGCAGAATCCTTCTCTCCCAAGCCATCCAGGTGACCCTGTTTCACCTGGGGGAGTGCTGGGATGCTGGAATCAGGCATGGCAGGACTTTGTTTGGTGAGGAAAATGCCTTTGCTGAGGCAGGTTTGGCAGGAGGCAGAAAGAAGCTGCTTGTGCCTGGTGTGGGAGGCAGGAGGGGATTTAAGCAAAGCAGGCACACACGTCCTCCCTCAGTGCTTGGGAGGGGATGAATGGAGTGGCTAAATCAGAGCTAATGGGCTGTGCCACCAGCAATGCTTCTTAATTAACCAGGGCATCCATCAGCCCCAGCCTGGCAGAGGCACAAACGAAGACTTTGAGGCTGGGCTGGGGATGTGCTTCCAACCCTCCCCTCCTGTACTTCCCTCGTTGTCGAGGTTATTTTCAGCCTTCATTATTATCCTGCTGTGACAATAATTACATTTAATCCGTGGTGAGCAAGAGCACGGGCTGTGTCTCACCTAAAAACTCAGCCTGATGTGGAGATAGAGGAGAGCAATGTGTGACAGGCTGGACATCATTGCAAGGCCAACCCTTAGCAAAGGAGCTGCCCAGTCTGGCCTAAAGCTGGGTTTAAATGTCTGCAGAAGGGCAAACCAGACCCTAAATTTGTCTTTATTGCTGCCCAGGGCAGGAAAGTTCTTTCTGATCACAGATAATTTCACCACTGCACAGGTTGTGCCTTCCTGTCCCTTCATGTCACGTTCCTGAAATGACTTAAAGTTTTAGGCCTGGTGTCCACAAGCTCAGAAGTGTTCAAAGGAAATGGTTCCAGTTTGGAATATCCAACTGGAGTGGATGTGAGAGCTTGCCAGCAGTTTCTGTAGCCACTGTGGAGTCTTGCCTGGTCATTTTATGTAACAGAAACCAGCAAGAACTGAAGATGTAAGAACAAGGCTGGAATATTCTGGCTGATTATTTAACAAGGGCATTGGACCACAGCAGCTCTGACCTAGGGAACACAAGCACGGAGAAGTGAATCCTGGTCCTGGCAGAGAATGGAATCCAGGTCCCAGCAGGGAACTGAATCCTGGTCCCAGGCAGAGAACTGAGTCCTGAGAGAACTGAATCCTGTGGGAGCTGAACCTGGTCCCAGGCAGAGAACTGAGTCCTGAGAGAACTGAATCCTGTGGGAGCTGAATCCTGGTTCTAGGCAGGGAACTCAGCATTGTAGAAGATTTTCTTGGTTGTCTCTTACCTTGTTACTTTTATATCCTCACCCTCACTGAGTTCTTGGTTTGCATCTTCCTCGGGTGAGAAGATCTGGATGGATTTATGGAGCAGCTTTTCCATCATTTCATCACCTGGATAAGCATGGGGTGTTTGAAGCAGCTCAGTCCCTCTGAAAACCTCCAGAATTGTTGAGGCTTCTCTGCTGCTTGCTCAGGAAGTAGGGAAGAGCCAGGTGAAGAACTCCCAGTGTTTGCCAGCAGATCCACAGATGTTTCCTCATCTCCTTCACAAGCTGTGACTTCAGCTCCCGCCCCCCAAATGAGAGAAGGGATAAAGATAACAAAGTAATTGCAGGGCAGAGTCCCAGGGGAATGCGGTTTTAGGGCTTTTGTGTCACCAGGAGGGTGGGTTGGAGCAGAACTTTCCCTCTCTGCTCCAGAGCACCCTTGGCAAATGAGCTCTGCACAGAATATTTTGTGCTAATTAGAAGTTGCTGCTTTTCTAAGATGTAATTTCATGGGCTTTGCATTCTGCTGCCACAGCCAGCATAGCAAGATGTATGTGTGTGTGTGTGTGTGTGTGTGTGTGTATATGTAAAACTTGTTTTTTCAAGCTCAAAAGAGTGAGAATAATCTGCTGAGATGCTTTTTGTCCTGGCTCCCTGAAGAAGTCCTGCTTCCCTGCAAAATCTGTGCTCTTCCAGGAGGAGCAAGAAAGGCCAGGGTTTCAGTGGCAGCCAGCAAAATGTCATTTGTGTGCTCCCATCAAATTTGCAATTGTCATTTGCCTTCTCAGAAATCTCTGTTAGAGCTCGAGCAGTCACCCCTGAGGAAGACAAGTCATTGCACAGTTGAGAGTCTCCTCAGATGAAGGAAAAGGCCAGGAATTGGTGACACCATTGGAAAACAGCTTTCCTTTGAAGGGGAAAATTTTAAAGGCTCTGGAAATGCCACCTTCTCCCTTTGTGTCAGGAATGGGATCAGCTCACTGCTTTTCCTGATTTTTGCTATCCAGCAGCTCAAGCTTTCCTGCCCTTCCCAGATCAGGAGCAGGACTCTGTTTCAGGCTGTGTTTGGCTACACCTGGATTAGGAAGAAGGTCACAACTTGCCCTGTTTGGAAGCCCAGGAGGTTGTACAACCGTGCTGCTCGAGAAAGAAGAGGCTCAGCCTCACTCCAGCTCATCCATTGGAGCATCCCAAGGATTCAACCGTGCCCACCCTGGAGCTCCTTCAGCTTCAGCAGGACTGGGGGCTCCCCCTCATGCTGCTGCCTTGCAGGAGGTCCCCTGGAGCAATTTGGAAAGGCTTTGGCCACGGGGTGGGAGGGGGATGCCGAGCCGGACCCGGCGCTGGTGCAGCAATGGATGCGCAGCATCTCCCAGCATGAGCTCGTTTGAGGAGTGAATCAAAGATGAGGACTCCATCCCAAAGCCTTTGTTGGAGGGATGTCTCCATTGTTTTGGAGGGATTTGGGTCAATTTCTCCGTGCTTGGTGTATTTATGACGATGTATTTATCAGTATTGGGGTGTGTGGGGATGTGCTTTCATCCATCGTGCAGCAGCCCGGGTCACTTCTGGCTCTGACAGTGCAGGCATTGTTATTTTGCCAGGACAGCAGAGCAGTAACAGAGTAATGTCAGCTATAATTCATCCATTATGATTATTTGGGTTGAGAAACTCGCATCACCATGGAGACATTTTGATAATAATGAAAAAAAAAATTAAAAGCAGCTTTTTAATGAGTTGGCAGCTTGTCCGAGTTGAAAGGTGCTGTATTGTGGGTTCCTAATGAAATTTTGGACATGAACTATTTTACATAAAAGGCCCAAATCTGTAGGCTGTAATTGGAGCCAGGAAGGCGTATGGTCCTGACTCAGTGCTCCAGGAGGGTTTGTGCACAGGGGAGGGGGATAAAGCTCAGGGCATCCTGTGGGAGGCACCACAATCGGGTGCTGCTTTTGCCAAAAATCTGGGGCTGTGTCCTGGGGATAAATCAGGCTATAATGGCATTTAATTCCTGACTGGGAGGCCTCTCTGCAGAGTGCTGCTTTCTGCTGCTTCCCAGATGTTATTTACCCAAGGTGAGGGGGGTTAACTTGGTGGAGAGGTATCCTCAGTTGTCTCCCTTTGCTCTGCAGCAGTTCTGGTTTTGGTGCAGCTCCTGCCTCATCCCTTTCCCTGCTGAAGGCAGATAAATACATTTAAAACATTTTGTTCCTAAAAATCTAAGCACCTCCCAGGCAGAAGAGGAAGAGGATGAGCTCAGGGCCTCTGTGTTCGAGCTCCAGCTTTGCTGTGGTGCCAAGAACTCCCCACTGCCACGTTCCTCATCCCCTCCCTGGGTCAAAACCCCCTGGGATGCCTAAAGTAGTGAAGAAAATCTATTTGAAGCTTCTGGGCACTGAGCTTGATGCTTTTTGTGGTTCATTTGGCTGCACATCTGCAGTTTAAACAGGATCCCTGTGTCCCCTGGGTGCCACCAGTGCCACACGTGTCACAAACCCCACGGTGGGGCTGCCCCACTTTGCTCTGCCCTGCTGTGCTTGGAGATTTCTCCAGAGGTACAAAGCAATCCTTGTTTTGGAAAGCCTGGACCTCCAAGGGGAGATTCCCTGCAAGCCCCATGCTCTGAAATGCAGCATCTCAGGGGGTTGTGTGTATAAATTTGATCAAGAAATCTTCTTTATGAGTGCTCCTGGTGGTTTCTCAGCTGCCCTCTTTGGGATGTGCATCCAGGATTTTCAGTTTGGGCACATTTTTTTCAGTCTGAGTGGCAGAGAAACCCAAGCAAATGAGTTTGGGTTTCTGCAAGAGAAGAAGCCCAGATTGACTCGAAACTTTAAATGTGTTTGTCTGGCCTTGCAGATTGGCCATGTACTGACAGGATTTAATGGCTTTAATCCTCCAAACCTTGCAGAAATAAAGACAGAAATCACCTGTGATCAGACCCAGTTCTTTCTTGAGAGGAGAAAAAGCCAGGAAATGAGATGCTGTTTAATAAGCAGACAAATTAGCATTTTCTACTGATTGCCAGATTTATTTCCTTTCTCAGATTTTTGGTTTTTTTTTGTGTGTGTCTCCAGCAACCCTGAAAGCCAAAACCACAAATTCCTCTGTTCTCATCTGGACTGGACAAATCCTGATGCAATTCCCTACTCCCTTAAATAAAACCCTTCAAGATTGTGTCGATGCTTGATTTCCTGTGTCCCTTTAACATCTGAAGTCCATTTGGAGCCCCCTAAGAAAGTTTTTTCCTTGTCTCCTGAAAAGCTTTAGGGGAACTTCTTGAGGAAGGGTTGGGTGCAAATAATACAAATTTAAGGCAACAACTTTTGTAGAACTTCGTTCCCCCAGCACAGGGGTTTCACCCCAGAGGATTTGGGGAAAAGCCAGATCTTCACCTGGCCCTATGTACATTTTTAGGGTTGCTGATGTTGTAGACTGTTTGTGTAGGGATTGATTTTCGAGGAAGCCTCTCTAACCTCTTTGCTTTTCCACTCCAGCTTCCCCCTTCCCAGAGGACTTCTCCATTCTAACCACTGTAAAAGCGAAGAAAGGAGGTCAGTCCTTCTTGATCTCAATTTACAATGAGCAAGGGATCCAGCAAATTGGTGTGGAGTTGGGTAGATCTCCTGTATTCCTGTATGAAGACCATACAGGAAAGCCAGGCCCAGAAGACTATCCTCTCTTTAGAGGCATTAACCTAGCAGATGGCAAGTAAGTGACATTTTGTGCACCAAGGAAAACACAGTTCATTGTTTTTATCCGTGCCAGCATGTTGAATGTTGTGTAAAGTAGGAGTCATGCCTGTAGAAATGTGTTTGCACAGCCCTGGCTGCTGACAGGTGCCCCAGTCTGTCATTTTGGCCTTTGGTGAATTAATTTGACATCTGTAAGAATTGTAAATGAGCTCTCAGTGCCGCTGTCTGGTACTCGTGGGGATAGGATCGTTGATTTTGCTGCCAAGGGCCTTAAAGATAAATCAGTTTGTCGTGCAAAACCCACGCTGAGGCTTGTGCAGGGCTTAAAAAGAGGGTGGAAAAGGGAGTCGTTTGTGTGGGGTTTATCCCTGCTTCTTGCTGAAGCCAGAACTGGCCCTCTCCTGCCTGATTTGGAGGGATGAAAGCTGTCACTCAGCATTTCTCTTGCCAGTGAACTCTTTAGGCTCTGCCCAAGGAGGATTTCCACGAAGGTTTGCAGAACATCAGTCCCTGAAAGTTCGTTTTTATACAATCATTGCCTTGTTCTGCAAAGCCCAGGGCTCTGCCTGACCCGTGTGTGGGCTGTGTTCTCGCAGGTGGCACCGAGTGGCTCTGAGTGTGCAGAAGAAAAACGTCACCTTGGTTCTGGACTGTAAAAAGAAAATCACCAAGTTCCTGGACCGCAGCGAGCATCCCATCATCGACGTCAACGGCATCATCGTGTTCGGCACCAGGATATTGGATGAGGAGGTCTTTGAGGTGAGCCATGGCAAGGAGCAGCTCTGGAGAGGTGTTCCACAGGGATGATGGGAGACTTCCAGCTCCTTTCTGACATTTTTGTTGGGTTTTTGCGTAGTAGAACACTGCTGTTTGTAATGCTGAAGTTTTTATTTTGACTTCTCGCAGTAACGATGAAAACTGGGGGCTGGGTGACCTTGTTGGAGTGAGCTCCTCTGGTTCTCTGGTTTCAAGGCCTTGCTGGGGTTCTAGACCCTCTCTGCACTGGGATTTTGTAGCTCTTGGCACATTTAACCTGGGAAGGGCTCACAAGGTTTTCATTCATCGCCGTGCTGGGATTTAGAGCTGCAGGGGCAGCGAATGAAGGCTGAGGGAAGCAGCTCCCTCCCAAGTCCCAGTTCACCCTGGGGCTGTAGGAATTTGCTCTTTTTCCACACATTGGCCATGGATTCTTGGTTCTTTTTGCTCCATGACACGAGGGGACTCTCCTTGACAGCTTGGGTGGCAGCCCTGTCACCTCCCACACTCTGCTTCCAAAGGCAAAGCAAAATCCTGAGGGGTGGGATGTTCCCATGAGCTCCTGTGATGGAAGCAGAGAGGCAGAGCATTATTTATAGACAAGGTACAGATGGGAGAAGCTTTTTTCCCAGAGTTCAGCAGCTTGTTTAATGTCTGCATTTCCCTGGCAAAATCAACTTCTGCGCTCTGCTGCACTTGTGAGGCTTTCCTGGGGATGAGAATCCCGTTCCTGATCTTTCTTGTGAGCTGGGATTGCCTCCTAAAATCACCACCCAGTGCAGTGGGGTGTAAATCAAGCCCTATCGATCTCTAGCTCCTTATTTTTATGGAATGTAAATGGAGGAAGAGCTGGATCTCCAGGGCCTCCCCAGCCCAGCAAAGGGATAGGGAATATCTCCTATCCATGGCTAATTAGAGCCATAGCAAAGCCAGTTCTTGTGTGCATTTTGCTGTCACTCAGAGGGAAAATTCCAGTCTGTTTAATATTACTAACATCTGGGAGCTGGCCTGCTGTAAACAGAGCAGGAATGCATGGACTGAATATATCTGCCAAAATCCCAGTTACAGAGGGAGGGAGGGCTGGATCTCAAAATTGTATTAAATTAAGAGATGTTCCCTGGGAAGTCGAACAATGAAAATGGAAAGTAAAAGCTGGGTTTAATGGGCACTGGAGTGTCTTTTGCAAGTGTTGGACGTTCTGCCAAATATTTCAGCACTGGATGCTGTGTTTTGAGCTGTTACATGAAGGGGTCAGTTCTTCTCCAGCTCAGATCCAGTTAAATTGGTATCACATCCAGGCTGGATGAAAAGCCTGCACTTTGTAAAACAGCAGGATTTCCATAGCTGCCCCTGAAATTTGGGGTATTCCCAAGAGGCCTTCAGGGCTCACCTGACTTTGGGACAGCTGATTTCCCTGCCAGGAAGGGAATTGAATCCAGGTGTTGATGGGTGGAAGTGCTCTCCCTGCTCCTCTTTTAGCCCTTTCCATGGCCATGGCTCCCTTTGCTGAAAAGGTCTTAAATTCTGAGGGGCTGTGAGATCTCCTCAGTTTTGGGAGGGAAAGGATCCTCCTGCCTGTTCTGGCTGTGAGCTGCAGCTACAAGATCTTGCTGGCACTTATGAGAACTGGGTAATTAGAAAATACTTTTTTTTCCTTTGTCTTACATGTACTGATAGTATACAACACGGATATAAACCCCCTCTAGTTCTGATATTTATCCTTTTTTTTTATTTTTTGTTTGGTCACCCTCCTCACACAGCCCTCAAGACTCCAGCAGCTTTCATTGGGGTGGAATAGGTTTTCTGAAGGCAGTGGACTAGAACTTAATTTCCTTCATATCTCAGCAACTTCATTTCCTTTGGCCCCTCCTTTCTCCTTTCTGCAAGGCTAAGCAGAAACTGCACAGGCAAAGCCCTGCCTCAGAACAATGGGAAGAGGGCGTAAGCTGTTAAATTTATGTATTCCTGGAAAGCTGAGGATTTCTGGAGCACGTGCAGGAGATGAAGCTGCTGCTGTCCCACAGGCAGCTGATTTGCAAAGCCCAGCTAAAGAGGTTTTCTGCATCCATGGGTTTGCCAGGCTCTGATGTGTTTGTCACTTCTGCTGGAAATTAAAATAACCCGGTGAGGTGGGAGTGGGATTGGAGACAGCACTGGGACTGGTTGTGTCTCAGCACAAGAGCTGTAAAGCAGTGGGAATTCACATCCTCCTTGTCAGGGCTGAAACCAAACCAACCCCAAACACTTTTTGTTTTGCAAGTTGTAATTATTGAAGGGCTGGCCCTGGCTGGGGTTGTGAGGGGAGCAGCTCAAGAGCCCGGATGGGAATTTCCTCACTCGTGTTCTTCTGCTGCAAAAAAAAAAAAAATTAAAAAAATTTAAGAAGCCTGGCAGGAAAGGTTAGAGGAGTTTCAAAATATTTCTCTAGCAAAACATTCTTCCAGTGGAAAAATTACTTCCTCTCATTAAAATTCAATTAGCTGGGAAGGCTGTGTGTGGGTCTCTGTACGAGCACTGGGGAGGGTTGAAAAGGGGCCAAGGCCCGAGCCCAGGTTGTACAAGTTGAGTTTTGTGCTGGGTTTGTTGTTCAAAACAGGAGTTTACAAACGGCAGGAGGGGCTCTTGCAGGGTTGGGAAGTTTCAAGCTGTGCCTGAGGGGATGCTGGGGTGAGACTGCAAAGGGGTTTTTTTTGCAGGGAGAGAGGGAAGGACAAAAATGCAGCCCGTGGTGGAGGGTAAACACCTTCCCTGCTGCAGGCAGAGCTGTTCCTGTGGTGCAGCAGCACTGGGGGAAGTGAAGACATGTGAATGTGCCTCAGTTTTGGAGGGAAAAACCGCTCCTTTTAATGTGCTTCTCTTTAAACATGAATTAAAACCAAGTCCAGGTGGTTGAGTGTAGGAATAGAGAGAGGGGGCAGCTTGGGAAAGGCTCTTCTGCAGAAAAAAATGTATCTTCAGCCTGAAACCTGGGGAGACTTCCCAGAACATCCTGGTGATGCCCATTTTGTGCCCATGGTCTGTCACAGGAGCCAGCTTTCAGTGCTGGATCCCAGCAGGGAGCTGGGCAATCCCATAACCCACAGCTGGAGGGTCTTTGTGTGGGGAAAGTGCTGCCCAAAGTCTGTGGCAGGGAAATGTTTCCCTCTCTGGGCTGGATGGGGTGAATTTAACCCCATTTCTGGGGATGTTTGGAGGCGTCTCAGGCAAGAAGTTGAATAAGAAATTTGGTTTGTGCAGTGGGGAGGGGCCCAGCCCTGGTTTTTTCTGCTCTGTGTTACTCCAGCGATGGCCTGATGAGCAAAACGAGCTTTGGTCAGACCTTGCTGTTTCATTTTCCTGCTGGATTTCCCATTTTGCCTTCTGATTTGCCAGCTGTGTGCTGATAAAAGTCTTGTCCAGCCCCTGGCTCCAGGGCTGGAGTTGGCATCGTTAAATTGTGGTGTGGACATGAGTAAAAAATTGAGTAGGTTACGGCCAAACTGCTGAGGACAGCCTAGGAACAAGTGACTGCTTTTGCTGCCAATTATTTTTGGTTCATCTGTGTAAAATTTTGCAGCGTTGTCCCACAAGTTAAGTGGGGTTTTGACCCTCTTGGTTTGCAGCAGTGCCTGGAGTGGCTGAAATGACTTTTCCCACGTGTGGAAAAGCTCAGGGCATGAATATATTGCTTTTTAAGGTCACTTTTGGCTCCTTTAGAGACAAGAGGAGGTTATTTTATGCAGCTGAGTGCCATAACTGTGTCTCAGTGGTGCAGTTGGTGCTGTAAAACCCAAAAAAGTGGATTCCTCTGATCTCAGCCACCTGTGGCCAGGAGGGGCTGACAAAAACTGTGCCAAAGCCTGTCCTGGGATGGGACACAGCGCCCTGGAGGATGCTGAAGGATGCTGCTTTTGATTCCCTCTCCTCCTTTGTGTTGTTTTGACTTTTTTTTTTTTTTTTTTTTGAAGACCACGAGTGAAATCAAGACATCAGAAATGGAGGGAAAGCAATTTGGGATGAGCCAGAGAGGCCGGGCAGGGTGCCAGAGGTGCTCTTAGGGCTGCTGAGAGTTCCAAGGCACCACAGGACAAAGCAGGGCAGACACATCAATGCTCCCAGCCCAGACATTGGGGCCCTTCAGGTGCTCTTGGGGTTGAAATGCCACCTCTCTTTTCATCTTGGGCCTTGTTTACACTTTAAAAAAAAAAACAATTATCCCTGTGCTTGATAATCCCAGATTTCATTTCACTCTTGTCAGGGCTTTCTCCTTCCCTTCCCATGCTCTTGGCTGTGGTGTTTTCACCTCTGGAAAGTGCTTTTAGTTTTAAAGTTTTGTAGGTTATTTTACTCTGAGCTTGTGATGTTGGATTAAAAGCTTTTGCTTTAGTGGAAGGGGTAGAAATGAATGTACATTTTTATACATGAGGGTGCATTTTAGGGTGTTTTCTGCTGGTTTTGAGGATGGAGAAGTTTCAGAGCCTCCTCTTGCAGGCAGGTCTGCTCTGTTTAACTCGAGGAGGAGATTTACTCTTTCTCTACTCCCAGGATTGATGTGCTGGGGTGCAGTGAACTTGGAGAATTTAGGTTAGACTTCCTCAGCTCCCGGGGACAAACCATGGTCTAAATCCACATCTAATTCACATCCAGACCCAATTTTGCCTCAGCACCTCTGTCTTGGCTGTTCCTGGTGGCAGGAGGGTGTCCTGTGCAAACATCAACAGCGGTGCCAAGGTGTGGGGGATAGAGGAAAAGCAAGAAATTCCCAAATTCAGGAGGAATTTCTTCATGGAAAGGGTGGTCAGGCCTTGGGAAGGGGCTGCCCAGGGAGGTTTGGAGTGGCCATCCCTGGAGGTGTCCAAGAAACCCCTGGTGTGGCACTCAAGGCCCTGGTTTGTGACAAGGTGGGGATCAGGCACAGCTTGGACTCGATCTTGGAGCCTTTTCCCACCTAAATAATCCTGGGATTCTGTGGTCTTCAAACCAGCAGCGTTCCAACAGCTCCCCTGAGCTCAGTGAGGCTCCTCATGAGCTCAGAGTTGGACCCATCATGTCCCACAGGATCTAGGCTCAGCCCAGAGGCTCGGGAAGGAACGGGGAAAGCTCAGATTTATGAAGTTTTCGTTAAACTTGAAAAAAAAGATATTAAAAAATTAGTGGTTTTTTGACTAACCTGGATTTGTCTGTCAGGATGCACCACGGATCCATGTTCCCATTTCTTTTCCCCTGCCTTGGCAGGCTGCTTTCAGCAGGTAATTTACAGAGCTGGCTGCCTGCTCTGCTGGCCCTGCCAAATCTGATTTCACCTCCTTTGCTGCGGAGCCTTTCAGGGAGTGCAAAGAGGGGATGTTTTACACCACCACCATATACCATGGTGTGAGAGGATGGAAAATAAAACCTCCTGAGCCAGCATTTAGGGATCTTTATTGAAGATGTCTGTAGCTTTCCCCAGTCTCCTAATAATTCTCCATTTGCTCGCTGGTTTTCTCGTCATTCCTTCTGCTTTGCTTTTTTTTTTTTGATTTTTTTTTAATTATTATTTTCCAAAGGATCCTCTTTAAAATGGTGCACTTGAGACACATGGATTAAATCACAGCTCTGGGCTCTTCCAGGAGAGCTGTGCTGCCTAGAAAATGTCTGCAGTTATTGAGGATTATGCCTCTGGATGGGTTTGCAATTAACAGGGAGGTTTTTGGTGCCAGAGTCCAAGCAATACAGTCAATCTGATCAAAAATGTGAAATTTGGCCCCATTTGGCAGCTCCTCAGCCACAGCATCACCTTACACAGGTGGCCAGGGACGTCATCTGGTTTTATCAGGGAGGAGGGGGCAGCACCTGGGCCAGAATAAGAATTGCAAACCAGCTTGTAAAAGTGACTCTGGGCTTTCATTTCCACCCCAAACTGGTGCTGGCTCCTCTGACCCCTCACTGCCAGGTGCCAGCGAGGAAAGTGAGAGCCTGGGTGGAAACATCAGCTGGATTGTTTGCATACACTCTGCTGAAACTCTTGTTTTTCATTTAGATTCGCTGGGTAATTGCAGGTTCAGCCATCTGGCCTGCAGTCAAGCTTGGTGACTGGGTCAGGCTTGCCTGTAATGATGGAGCTTTGTTAGTCATGATTACAAAATACACTTCTTTTTTTTGATTTTTGGATTGGTTTTTCTGTGGTTTTTTGTTATTTTGTTTTGTTTGGGTTTTTTTGGTTTTTTTTTTTTTTTTTTTTTTGGTGTTTTTTTGTTTTTTTTTTTTTTTTTGTTTGGTCAGTGGTAAATTCCATTTCATAAACTGCAAAAGCAACTGCATTGGCATGTGTGGATAATTAGTGCAGTTTGCTGGTATCAAATGCCTGCGGGCCTCTGATAGCTTACAAAGCACTTTATTGTTCAAACAGATCATAAAAGTGCTTTTATTGATGTTTAAAACACTCCTGCAGTCTATCATTTATCTCTGCAGAGTGCCAAGTGAAACATCAGCCTTAGGAAGCTGCGTGGCCTTGGAGCTTTCTTAGAGTTTGTCCAGATTTAAGGCCCAGTTCTAGGAGGACTCTGGTCTAGGCCCATGGCAAGGGTGGAAAAGATGAATTTTAATGTCCCTCCCAACACAAACCAGTCTGGAATTCCATGGTTTGGGCAGTTTTTGGCCCAGGATGGCACTGTTGAGGGTTTTGTTGGTGAAGGGTGGGAAATGCTGAAGAAATGGGGCACTCAGGCCTGAAAATCCAGGATTAATGCTCTGTGGGAATTCCTGGTGGAGGACAGGGGACTTCATCCCTGTCTGAGGAACCACCAACATCCTGCTGCTCCTGGTCAATGTAGCTGGGATGTGCCAGTGGAAAATCAACACTTTTTTGGTGATTGTTCCTCAGAAAAGCAGTTTGTAGCCTGATGGTTGGGTGCCAGGGCCTCCTGCAGGGGAGGTGGTTTTGGGGAGCGTTTTCCAAAGGGAATGGGCTGGGATGCTGAGGGGAAATTGGGATCTGCCATGTGTGGGGATGCTGCAGGGCTCCCCATCCCTGCTGTTCTGGAGGGGACAGGCAGTTTGTGTCCCCTTTCCCTTGGCCTGGGGTCCCTCCTGCAAAAAGCCAGAGGAAAACGGAGCGATCTCTGGGAAGCAAAACTCATCCTTTGGAGCAATTTCCATCCCCCACAGGCACTCTGTGGGATTTGGGGAGCCGTGTCTGCTTGTTCCTGACATCCCCCTGGCAGAATTCTCTGTTCAAATGCTGGCAGGCAGCAGCCCCAGGCTCGTTTGGGGTGATGGATGCTCAGAGGTGCGGGGTCATTACTCTTCCAGCCCTGGCTCCGTTTGGAGCTTGTTTCCCCCCCTCCTTAGGCTCAGTTTCTTCCATGGAAAGTCTGAGGAGCAGGAGGCTGATTGCTGAGCCCAGACAGGCTGATGTAATGCTGGAAACCTGCTCCTCTCTCCAGTGACATCATTCCAAGGTTTGCAGGGCTGGTGTGGACAGAGGGGGATCTGCAGGGACAAGGATGGAGTTTCAGGAGCAGAACAGGCGCCACAAAGGGATTTGGGAAGGAACAGCAAATGGATGTGCTTGGGAAAGATGATTTTCCTCAGCTTGAGCAGGGGGGAAAAGCCAAATCCTTGTGCTTTGGGGGAGAATTTCCAGCTGAACGTTTTTGGCAGCGTCCCTGAGCAAGATGGAAAAGGGATTTTTGGGAGCAGAGCATGACAGGGTGCCCTGGCCCAAATCAGGGCATGTTTCCCTTCCCTGCTCACTTGGGAACCTCCTTCTACGTGGGAGGTTATTCACCAATTAATCCTATTTGCATAAAAGTGGATTTTTTGCAGCAGAAGCCTGTAAATAAGAAAAAATCCTCTTCTGTTTACAAAAGGGTGGATGGATTTGCATTGTTGCAGTGAATTTAGAGGAAGTAAAGGCTCATCTGAGCCAAACCCCAGGAGCTGGAGAGAGAGGAGGATGAGCACAAGGATGTGAAGCTGGTCAGGGTTTGTGTCCTTGTCAGCCTGGTGCTGCTCAAGCTGCTGTTTCACTGAAATTTTGGCCTTTTTTGCTGCTTTGGTGCCTTTTGCCACTTCTCTGAGGGAGGTTTTCCTACACCAGCACAGAGTAAAAACCCATCCCAACTTAAAAACCTCTGGGCTGACTCCGTGTTCACCCCGTTCCCTCGTCACTCAGGCCCGAACAAATGAAACACATGTTCCTCACACATGGTGAGGTCTTTCTATTCCTTTTTTTTCTCCTTTTTTTTTCCTTTTTTGAGGCAGTCTGGGCTGCCTGCCAAAACCCAGAGGAAAATCCAAGCCCACTCCAGACATCCCCAGCGTGCAGGTGTAGTGCTCACTCTGACAGAGCCGAGCGGGCTGAAATGGAAATATTCCCAATAAACACATCCCCCCGGGATGGGAGCTGGAAGAGGGGATTCCTAATGATTTATGCAGAAGATTGGATGGGGATTGGGGTGTCTGGGAGTTTTCTATCCCCTGCAAGAACATGGAAAAAAAGTCCCTGAGCGTGGGCTCGTTGTTCTGCACACGCAGCCAGCGCTGGCTGGGGTTGAGGAGGTCAGACCTGCTTGAACAAACAGAGCTTTGGCCACTGCAGGGAAAATTGTGGGGGAAATCAGTGCTGAATGTGACTTTTGGGCACTGTTCTCTGTTCTGGGATGGCTGCAAATGTTGCAAGGTTCTCCTGAGGCTTTGATGCCTTGCAGGAGTGAATTTACCTGCAGGTTTTGTTTGCCCTTCTCCCAGCTTGCTGCTCAGAGCAGTGAAAGCTGGGCTGGGGATGCTCAGAATGGTGAAATTCGAGGGTGAAATCTGGGCTGGGGATGCTCAGAACGATGAGATCTGAACTCTGGGGGTGCTCAGAACGGTGAGATCTGAACTCTGGGGGTGCTCAGAATGGGGAAATTCGGGCTGGGGATGCTCAGCCTCCACACTGCATCCACTCCTGTTCCTTCATGGGTTTCCTTTGGAGAGCCCCATTTCTGGGATGAATTTCACACCTGGTTTCCAGGCCCCAGGGTGCAGCTCCCTTCCTTGGGATGAAAATTTGGGGCACTGTTCCACGGAACCATGCAGATTTTATGCTTAAAAAATCACGGAATGCCCTGAGCTGGAAGGGACCCACCAAAGATCTTCCAAGTCTAACCCCAAGGCAAGATCTGAATTTTCTTTTAATGCTGAATTCGAGGTGGCAGATGCTGCGTGGAATAAATGAAACCCGAATCATTTTTCGTGGGCAGCTCATAAAAACCTCATTGAAAAAACACTTTGGGGTGTGAACATTAGCAAAGGACACATTTTAGTTTCCCAGAGAAAGGTGTGTGGATGAGAGGTGTCCCACCTATGTTTGCACACCAGCTCAGCTTTCCATCCCCAGCTCTCTCCCGAGCAGCCAAATTTCCAGGAATGGTGGGAATTAGCAACAGGAACCTGCACAAAGCCTCCTCCTCGGGTGGTCCCAGCAGGTCCATGTTCTGTGGTCGGGCAATTGTCGCCAGCCAGATGCAGGAAAATACTTTTCCAACCAAAACTTGGTGTTAAATTCAGTTTTCTGAGTGTGTCAGCAGATCTCCCCGAGCCGAGGGGTGTAATCCCACTTCTATCCCAAGGTAACTTTGGCAGCCAGGTCTATTTTCCCCCCATTGCCTTTAATCCGTAAAACCTGGATTCTGTGTTCGCCTCCTGGGGCAGAAAACATTCCAAGTGCTGATTAAAAGCCTCTGTGCTCACAAAAGCCCCTTGATCCTGAGCCACCTCGATGCAGAGGAAACCTCAGGGTGGATCTTGGGGGTGGAAATCCTGTCTGTGGGGCCGAGGAAACGGCAGCTCCCCTTCCAGATTAATTGGGCTACAAGGGGAAAAAATGGAGTGAAAAGCAAGGTTTGGGTACCTCAGGAGGCTCCAGCTGCTGTGGGATGGGAGCAGGAAGCCCTGATGTGCCCTGGAATTTAAGAGCCACCCTTTAGCACCGGGAATGAGCCCAGCTGGAACTGGATGAGCTTTAAGGTCCCCTCCATCCCAAGCCCTTCTGTGATCCCAGGATTTCTTTCCTGCCCCCTCCTGTTCTGTACAAAGGGCAGCTGCTCCTCCAGTCCCTCTTGTTCACCACCTTCCCCAAATCCTCTCCTTCCCTTTGCATCCCCGACCTTTGCCGTGGCCAGAGGTGGGAATGAAACCCTCTGGATCTTTGGGACCAGCACCTCCCAGGCAGGCTCTGCAACCCTTTTTTTGCACTAAAACCCGAGCAAGTGCCTCCACTTTGGCTCAGTGAGTTCTCAGATGAGTAACTCAAGCCAAGAGCTGTGCTCACTCCTTGTTTTCCACTGTGAGAGAGACCCCCTCACAATCCGCTGGCGTATCCACCCTCACGTGGGCAGCAGAATTCCTGATTTTCCAGAGATGAAAGGGAAATAAATCAATGTGAAACTGGAGCCAAGGAATGGTGCAGAGGGGGAAGACACAAAGGAGCAGCTTTGTAATGAGGGGGAATCTGTTTTTAAACTATCCCTGATGGTTCACACATATGTCATGGAAAAACAGCTCCTCCAGGAAGAAGGCAGCCCTGCAGCTCCGGGTTATTGGCGGATTATTTGATTTGGAGGGAGAGGGGAAACTTGGAACGGCGTGAGCAGGGCCTGGGTGAGGTGGTGTCATCAGGGGCTGGGGTTTGGAGTGGGGGAAGGAAATAGGGGATTGGAGCCTGTGGTCAGGTCTGCAGGAATGGGAAGCAAAAGGAAGGCCGGGCAGCCTCGAATTTGGGGTTGCGTGGAGTTCTCGGAGCCTGCGCCTCTTCTGCAAGGAAAACTCTGCAGTTTCCTATGGAAAAGCCTGGATAACAGGGCACTGCTGAGATCCTGGGCTGTGGGTGGGGACACCAGCCAGGTTATGGGGCTGTGTGAGCCCTGCTGCGGTGGGGATGTCACCTCTGTAAGGTGACAGCGGGACGTGGATGGTGGCACAGCCTGAGGCTGGCCTGGGCTACCTGGTGCTCAGAGAGCAGTGGAGGACAAGGGGAAACGGGGCCTTGGGTTTCTTCCAGGGATTCCTAATGAATGGGATGAGGAAAATGGAGAAAATCTCTTTTTGAGCCTGTCCTGTGGAGCGCAGGGCAGCGAGCGTGAGCGTTATTCGGGGTACCCCTCGCACAAAACCAGGGGAATTCTTTCAGAATTGCTTATGGCCCCATCCTCTGCCCATCCCAGCATTATTCCCTGCCAGCTACAGGGCTGGCACAGCAGGGCACACAATGCCACCCATTCATTTTGCCCCATTCAGTTCGCAGAGGCCTGGGCTGGGCTTTTGTGGGATTTTTTCTTTCCCCTTTTCTTCATTTTCAAATTTCCATGCTGGACACTGAAGGTCAGGCTGACCCTCTCCTCCTTTATGTGAATGCCTCCCACAATGTGCAGGCCATGAGTTTTCCAGAGGCTCTGAATGAGGTTTTTGGGATGCTGTCCATGGGACTGAGCCTTGCTTGGCACATGGGACACTCGGGGTGGCTCTCGGGGACAGCACCACCATGTCACCCTGTCCCACTGCTTTGTCCCTGCATGGAAATTCCTTTTCCTGACTGTCAGGATGAGGCTACAATCACAAAATGCCATTTTTAGGTGCTTCCTGAGTTATCCTGCTTAAGCATATCCAGGCAAGCAAACATTTTGAGCAAGGATAAAGAGATTTTTTGTTGGTGAATAGTCTCATTTGTTGCTTCAGAAGCATAATCTGACTTGATGCTTCAATTAGGGAACAAAACCACCCCGTGTGAATGTACCTGAGCCAAATCGGCTCCTGTTGGAAAATAATGGGAAGGAGCTGCTGGAAAAGCTTCTGCTGAGGGGGTTTTTCACACTGGTGATTTTGTGAAGGCTTTGGAATAGAGAATAACTTAAAGAAAGGGTAAAAAAACCCCATGTTTGAATTCTGGAGAGGTGTCTGAGGGGTAGATTTGGGGGGTTTTGAGGGATCTCTTGCTATAAAGTCCCTCTCAGGGGGTGGGATTAATATTATAAACAGATGGAGGGTGCCTTGATTAAAAAATACCTGAAAACTCACTTTTGAGCAGCTTTTAAAGCATTCCTTTCAAAGCTCTCCTCTAGATTTCCACGAGGAATTTATCATCTGGAGGGGGAGAAGGAAAAAACAGCTGTTCAGGGACCACACCACGAAGGTCTTGGATGTAAAAGCAGTGACAGCACAGCACATGGTGATTGTGGGGCCTCTATTCTTAGGGCCCAGGGCTGTAATTTGTGTGTAGAATGACAGAAATGCTGATTTCGAGCTACCAAATGATGAGTTTGAAGGCAGAAATCACAGAGTGCCAGGCTGCCGTGTGGTCACGGAGGGGAAAAAATAACTCCAAGGAGTGTTTGGAGAGGCAGGGATGATTCCAAGTGCCTTGTGCAGATGGAGCAGCCACTGGAAAGGCTCAGCTGGGGTCACCTGGGTGGCAGTGCCAGCCTGAATCTGCTGACAGGTATCCACAAACCCTTGGGCTCTGCTGTATCCCGTGAAATCCCTCTGGAATCTGGCATAGCTGAGGCCTGGACATGCTCCCTTTCCTCCTCCATCTGTCTTGGGGCTGGAAAATTGAGGAGAAGGGGGTTTTTTTTTTCCATGTATAGGCACAAACTGCTCATTTTGTGGTGCCTCAGCTCGTCTTTTTCCAGTGGCTGTGGGAATTGGGAAGCTCAGAGATGCTCTGAGATTAGTCAGGCCTAGAATCCTTCTAATTTGTGTCTCGTGGTTGCCTCAGCTTGTGGTAGGGACATTAAAGGGGTGGTGGGGACATTAAAGAGATGTTTTGTGCGTGCCTGGATCCGATCAGATGAGAGCTCACCACAGACAATGCTCTGGGATGATTTCTTTGCCTGAGCTGTCTGTTTCCATGACATTTATAGCAGTTTAATTATCCTGAGCCTCTTTTCCCTGTCACAAGTGATTGAAATCAGCCATCAGATGGAAGAATTATTGGGACGGACGGACACACCTGCGGCTGCACAAAGGGATCACCCAGGGCTTGATTTTGGGGGGAAAGCAGCCAAAAAAGTGCAGTGCTGTCCTAATGAATTCATTAGAGGAGAGAGCTTCCTCATGGCTGGCTTTAAACCTTCAGCTGAAATCGCTCCATGTGGTTTCTGGTGCCCACGAGGTGAATATTTAGGGACGAACAGTTGTAAACACAGAGTGGGTTGTTCCTTTAGCCAAGGTGTTTCCCTCTAGAGCTGTTTCCCTCTACAACAGCTCTACTCCAAGGATTTCCTCTGAGTAGGATCCTTGTAGGGAGAGATCCAGTCCTGCCTGAGCTCCTTGTGAGGGCTGAAAATGAGCTGGTTGTGACTGGAGGCCCCATGGAGACCCCACACAGGAGAGGTTTGCTGAGGACCTACCCCAGGTGTGACCTGAACATCCCCCAATCCCTGGGACGTGCTGTGGCTGTGCCAAGCACACCCCAAACCTGCTTTCCTCTCCTTCCAGCACTTCTCAGAGCTGAGTTTCCTCCTTTTCAGTCCAAACTGGGCAGGGGGAACAGCGAGTCAGGCTCTTCGCTGTGTTCGTGGGAGTTCAGGAGCAGCCAAAGGAAACTGAAGCACTTTGGAAGGGTTCTCTGCAGTCAGGTTTTTTTACCTTTTTTTCTCACTCTTCCCCTGAAATGGAAGGGGCACCTTTGCCCAGCAGCTCCAAACTAAGCCAGCAGAGGAGTTATTTTTTCCAGTCAACCCTGGTTTGTGGCATGGGTTAAGTAGATCCAAGTTAGATCCAGTGCAAGGTTTCCATCCCAGGGCAGTGAGAACCTCTGGTGGCTCAGTCCCAGCTCCTGTCCTGCAGAAGTGACAGAAATCTTCCAGAAGCACCCAAACCTGGGTGATTTTCCCTCTCTCAGTGGAGGAGCTGGTTGAGAAGGTGTCACATGTACAAATATCCAGGCTTAGAGACCCAAAATCAGCCCTCAGGGTTATCAGCACGCAGGGGACACCCAGCTCTGGGCAGCTGCACGTGGGGACATTTATGAGGCACCTCTGAGGGGTGACCCAGCAAGCAGCTGCTGCCTTGGAGAGAAAATATCCACTTCAGCAGGATGAAATGTGACCTGGGAGTGGTGCAGTGTGATGAAAACCTGTGGTTCAGGTTCCTGGTGCTTCACATGTGTTTCTGATCCGCTGTGGGGGGCTCAGACCATCTGCTCAGAGCACACAGCTAAAAAAGAAAAGGTTTAAAACCTCTCATTTTGCAAATAGACTGACTTTGCTCTCGAGTTTCATTTTCCTATTGTGATGTTCTCTCTTTATTGGGGTGGGACTGTCAGGGGCTTTCTTCTTGTCTTTCTTTCCATTCTTTGCCCTTTAAAGACCTGAGCTGTGCCATTCTTTTTCCCCTCTTTGCAGAAGAGCTGCAGAAACCTCTCAGATTATTTTTGCCTGTGTTAGCACAGTGCTTGGCCAGCCTGTGGGGAAGGAGGGAATATAAAGCAGCCTTTTGTCCCAGCAGCCCCTCTCCCAGTCCACCCACCCTTCCAGACTGGGACTGCAGGAGCCATTCAGTCCCATCCCACTTTCCATGGCCTCAACTGATTGTTTTGCACCCAAAAATCCCGGGAGATAAATTGTGGTTTGTTTAACAGACATAAATATATAAAAGTAGCCAGCAGAGTGCCTGAGCAGGTTGTTGATTTAAGGATATCTCTCTCTGGGTGTTTTTAGCAGCTCTTTGTATTTGCTTTATGATTTTTTTTTGCTTTAATTTTTTTTGCTGTATTTTTTGCGCTTTTTTTGGCTTTTTTTCTTTATTTTTTTGCCTTTTTTGCTTTATTATTTTTGCTTTATTTTTTTGCTTTATTATTTTTGCTTTATGTTTTGCTTTTTTTTGCTTTATTGTTTTTGCTCCTTTTTTTGCTTTATTTTTTGCGCTTTTTTGCCTTTTTTCTTTTTTTTGCTTTTTTTTTTGCTTTTTTTTTNTCCTTTTTTTTTTTTTTTTTTTTTTTTTTTTTTTTCTTTTTTTTTTTTTTTTTTAAGGCACCTTGGCTGCCTTTTCCCTTTCCTGCAGTCCCCACTGCTTGGCTGCCTTTCTCTGGATGTCCCTCCCCATCCCACAGAGGAGGTTGTGGGGTCAGTGAGGTGAAATGCAGACAAATCCAGTTTTAAGAAGGACCTGGCTGAGCAGGGAGCTTGACATGGAGGTGAAAACCCAAACCTTGCCAATATTTTGTCCCAAAGAGCTGCAGTGGTGATGCCACCAGGCTCTGAGGGCTGATGTCAGGCGGGAGGAAAACCAGAAGCTGAGGAATCATTTTTCCTCTGGGTGGGTCCTGCTCCCTGGTGGAATTCCTTGCAGGAAACACTAAAAAAACACTAAAAAACCACTAAAAAACCACTTTTGTGCTCTGAAGGGGGGCACAGAGCCCACGTGTGATGGTTTGGAGCCCCAGACATGAGTCAGGGGACAGCTGGACACGTCCCCTGGCTGGGAGGGACCTGCCTGGCCCGGGAGGCAGGGACAGGGCACTCCAACCACACCCCGCTTTTTCCTGCTTGTTTTCCCGACCTTAAATCTTCCCATTTTCTGGAGGAAATCCCAGCTGTGGCTCTTGTGCAGCCTGGCTCTGTCCCCCCCATGCCAGGCTGTGTAGGACAGACCTGCTGAGGGATGCTGTGCCCTTCCCAAAGTGCCTTTTCCAGCTTGGAAAACCAAAAAAAAAACCTGGAGAAATGCACTGCTGGGATGGGCTTGCAGTAAATATTTTGTAGGGTTGATGCTTTCTGTGCTCCTGCCAACACCACCTTGTTTTCTGAGCTGCCTCTGCCTCAAGGATTGTTTTGTCCCCAAAGTTCCTGGATCTTCATTAAATGGCACCTTGTTAATTTGCCTGAGCTGGGGGGTTTTTTTCCCAGTCTTTTGGTAAATTTTCTGACAAAAAACTCGTTCTCCAGGGTCTGGGTGGTGGCAGAGAGCTGGGGAAGATGGACTGGCTGTGGAAGCAGTGCTCATTTCTGGACCAGGGTGGGGGGAATGCAGCTCACAGTGCACAGTCCCAGCACTGCAGCCCCTCAGGCAGGCAGGGCAGGGCTGAGGAAGGTGAAGGACAAAGCCTGAAGCAGCCCCAGAGCTTTTGGGGGTCTTCAGAGGGGTGTTTGGATGTCTCTCTGAAAGGATGGAGACCTCAGGTGAAGTTCCTGGGGTTGAAGCAGTGTTGGCAGGGAAGGGATGAGGAGCTGGGGCAGGGAGGATGAGGATGTTTGGGGAGTCTGGAGCTTGGCCTGGGCTCTTGCCCCATCACTAAATGTCCATTTGAGCTTGGTCAGGCTTTTCTGTTCTCTCCAGGGCATCTCTGGTGGCTCCACGAGAAGCTGTGGGGCAGGAGGGGACACTGAGTGGAGCAGAGGGCTGGGGAAAGGGGGAATTCTGAGCTGTTACAGGGACTGCAGGGAGCAAAGGGGTTTGGGGCTGTCAGAATTTGGTGAACATTCCAGGGAAAGTGGCAGGAAGGAGCCAGCCATGATTAATGGGTTTGACAAACTCAGAAAGGCAAGAAAATCCTTGAGGGAGGGAAGCTGGAAGGTGGCTGGGTCCTGGAAAGCACCACCATGTAAATAATCCACACTGGGGTGAATTCCGGGTGTGTTGTCTTTGGGAATGAGCTCTGAGTTCACAGAAAAGGACTTTGGCACAAACTCTGCCTCCACAGCTGCTCAGAGGGTGCTTGGGGTTGTGCCTGGTGGGGAGTGTTTGCTCTAGGGCAGGGTTTATTGACTCTGGGGGCTGTCTGGGATTGGGGTGGGAAGTACCCACCTGGAAATGAACCTTGTGTTGGTGCCTCCTGCCCTGCCATGGAGTCCTTGACTGGTATTTGGGTGCTGGCACAGCGACAGCTCCTTCAGGAGAGCGTTCCAGAATTAGCAAAGCCATCTGGCTTTTGTTCTCCTCTGGGGGAATGGCTTGTCCTTCCCTTCCAGTCAGGAGTCCTTGCTAACCTGCTCCACAATTGGATTTGGGATAGGACACGGACAGACCTGCAGCATCCTGTGGGCTCTGCAAGCAGCCCTTTACTCCAAAAAACCTCTTAATTTTAAGGCATGAGCCTGAATTTAATTTTAAGCAACGGCCATGAGGCTGCTGGTCCAAGGATCCAGCAGTTATGGGTGGAAGAAATAGGATTTGGTCTTGTGTAGGGGCAGGGCTGGGGGTTGGGGACAGCAGGGAGAGAAGTCCCAGACTGCAGGAAAGGGGACAAGAAGGGGACCACACTTCCCTGCCCTATTCCTTCAAATCCAGCAGCCAGGACTGACAGCGAGTTCATGGATCCTCACACGGTGGGAAACTGGGCTCCTCCCTGGGATTGTAAAATAGAAAGGTTGGGAAATTAGCAGAGAGGTTAATTACCATCGAGCCAGAGGGCTGATCTTCCTCTTGCTGCTGTGGTCAGGGGAAGAGGCCCGTGGGCTGTGCAGATAATTGCTGTGGCTGTGTTCTGCGAGGTCAGAGGCAGGGATGCTCCTGGCTCATCTGGGGCTGGGGCTGCAGGACTGGGCTGAGGCGTTTCTTGGGGATGCCATGAGAAACAGAAAGTTTGACCAGCCTTCGAGAGGGTTTGGAGCCATTTTTAGTTCTGGTGACACTTCTTTCCCTGCTCTGCTTAATTAAACCTGGTTTTTCCAAAGAGGGCTGGGCAGAGGCTCCTCTCCGAGTGCCCAAAGCAGCAGGAGCCGGAGGGGGAGCAGCAGAGCAGCCCCATCCGACCCTGCAGCCCCTCCGAGCAGGGTGGGGGCACAAACATCCGGCTGCATTGAGCCAAACCACCAGGAATTTGTAGCTGAGTCACGGCTGTGTGCGAGTCAAGCCTTTCTTATTTATTTATTTATTATTATTTAGCCAGACTTGCAACAATTTCCTTCTCGTTTTGTACTGCAGAAGCTCTGGGAACCCAAAGGGAGCTCTTCAGGCACCGGCTGCTCTCTCTGTGGGGTCACTCCTGTGTGTGGCTGGCCAGGAGAGGGCTCAGGACACGGGGACAGGGACTTGGGGGGATTGTGAGGCTTTGTTTGCCCGTTTTGCTGCAGTTTTGCTACTTTTCTGGAGCTGCTGTGTTTAAAAGAGGGACTCTGGGATGCTCTGAGCACTTCCAGCACCTCTGATTTGTGGGGTTTCCATGCTGACAGAGCCGGGGTCACGGTGATGCCTGAGTGTCTCCAGCACCACTTTCACTGCAGGCTGGAGCCAGGCTGTGTCCACAGCAGTGGGAATCCATGGGAAGTGCTGGTGACAGGATTTATCAAGTGGAACATCTGAGGGCTGGCAGGCTGGCTCCAAGACAGGGATTAGGGGTTTTGGAGGCTCACTGGGGCGTGGGATCGCTGAGCTTCCACTTCAACCTGGAGCTGCACTGAACCCCTGCCACTCTTCATCCTCTGCCTGGGTTTGGGGTTGTAGAGCCAAGGAGTTTGTCAGGATAAATCTCGATGATTCCCAATAATTGTGAAGATTTTACGTTACTGTTGTTCACCCTGGGCCTGTGTTTCTCCAGTTCAAACGCAGGAGTTTCCAAAAGCACATCCAGCAGGATTTACTCTTAGGGAGGTTGAATCTCAAACTTTTGGGGTGATGCCCTAACCCAAGGAGCCCAGTGAATAATCAATGCACTGCAGTGGGAGCCCTGAAAAATCCCAGGATTTAGGGAGCTGCTTCCAGTGCCAGATGAAGTCACTCTGATCCTCCTCTCCAGCTGGTTTTGTTTTCTTTTTTCCCTTGAACCACAACGATTCCTCTGAGTTCCTGAAGTTGATGTCATTGGAAGCGACGTGACATTTTTTGCACGCATATAGAATAAGTGTTAAAAAATGCTCCAGAAAGAGCTTTTCCAGCCTTGTCTGGGAGCTGGCTGGGGAGTTGAGTTGAACTGGCTTTGATGGAACTTAATCCATAACGCAAATGAGTCATCAGGCATAAATGGCTTCACCAGAAATGTCAGGCAGATCCTTACTGCTCCTGACAGTTAGCACTTCCATCTGGCTGGTGGAGCAAATAAAACCCTCACAGTTCTCAGTCCTTCTCACAAATGTGCTGTCCTGCCTCTTCCTCTTCACCAGGAGCTTTGGGAAGAAAGGCCAAAATGGGATTTATCCCCTTTTTTAAACACTGCCTCTCCTGATGGATGAAATCATGGTTCTTTGCAGGCAAAAAAATAGCAGCTTTTTTATTCTCCACTTCAAATTTTTTGGTTAAACCAGCAAAGCACAACTAAGCTCAGCCTCTGGGTGCTACCAGGTGCTCCAGACACTGGAGAACTTCCTTGAACCTTGTGCCCAACTCATTCCCAGGCCAAAAAAGAGCTTTACCCACTGTGTGAGTGGCTGGTGACTTCTACAAAGCAACACCAGAACGTTGCTGTCTTGCTCCCTGACTGAAATACCTCATTACTCGAAAATAAGTCTTTGATTTGGCTGGGCAGGTCTTTAAACCACTTTATTGGTGCATTTTTAAGTTGTCTCTCTTGGAAAAGCCTGTCCCACACGGAGCTGTGTGCGTGGATTAACGGGATCTTCGTCAGCGCTGCAGAAATCCCACTGGGAAGGGGATTTTTGGGTGGTTTGTGACCAAAACAGGGAAACAAACAGACACTTGAGGGAGGAACGGGAGCAGGGCTGGCTCCCCTTTGGCAGCCAGGATCCCCGGATCCCTGGGCACAATTTATTAGCGGCAACACACTCGAGAGGACACAAAAGGCTCCCGAACCTCCCAGCACGGCTCGCTCTATTTAAAGTCGCCTTTTTAAATCACAGAAATGGGGCTCTTGACAGCAGAGCTTTGTGCAGCTTTTGTGAGGTGCAGATAGTGGGGCTTTTATTGCGGCCTAAATTAGCCCATTTTATTGTTGGGCGCTGAGGGATGAGGTCAATTGACTGGGAATCTTGCTAACAAGGTTTTTACTCCTGGCTGCTTTTTGCAAGGGTTAGCACGGGGTATCCCCCAGTGCTGGGCACTTGCTGGGAGTGCAACAAAGATGAATGGTCTGAGCTCTCCTCCTTCTCCCTCCCCTGAGCTGCTCAGCCCCCTGCCCTGTGCTCGGGTGCTCCCTGGGGGTCTCATCCCTCCCAAATTCGGGAGCCTCGGTTCTCCTGGGTTTTGCACTCTGGAACAACAGGAGAAGGATGAACTTTGGGCAGGGTGGTTGGTTGGGTTTGGAGAGGAACGGGGGAGCAGCAGCCTGTGGAGGGGTGCTGGTGAAGCGTGGTGAGCTCTGACGGAGCCGTCTGATGCTTTTTCCTGGCGCTCCCCCCATCCCAAATTTATTCAGTTACGCACTGGTTTTCCCAGGTTCTTGACCCAGAATGAGCAGGAAGCATCCCCTGCCTGGCCTCCCCCTCTCACTTAGCAGAAACTCTGGGGCCCACGCTGTCCTGTGGTGTGTTGAGGCTGAGTTTTCTGCTGTGGCTCCAGGGGCTTGCAGGTGGTTTCTTTTTATCCACATTCTCCAAGGCTGAGGATGCTCAAACTCCCGCAGGGAAGCAGAGTAGGATCGAGGATTTCTCCCCATGCTCAGCTCAGGAGCTGCCATCAGCTGAGACTAAAAACAAGCCCAACTTTAGCAAATTCTCTTCTGCTTAACCTTTGGCAGAGGTTCAGCCCGGATGCCTTTCCTTGCTTTATCTGCTCCTTGAGGAAACGCAGTTCCAGCCCTTCTCGCTGATGGGATGCAGCCTATCAGCTCTCCACGAGGTGTAAATCCAACCTTATCAGGGAGAAAAAGCTTTTTCAGCCTCCCCTGCCTCTTGGAGACAAGTACCAGCTCTGCTTTGGGGCTGCTTTATTGCAGCTTATCCCAACAATGCCAGGCACTTCCCATCTTCCCATGGAAAATGGGGAGGTTTTAAGCACCTGAGTGAGAGAAGGGCACAGATGGCTCAGCTGGAGTGTCAGGGAGGGGTGGCTGAGCTCCTGTGTGCTGAAATAGCAGCTGGAAGGGTCTTCACATCAGCCACAAATTTCCTTGGCCGGGTTGGGTGTTCCCTACTGGAGGGAATTCCAAAGGAACAGGCAGGTTTGGAGCTCTGAAGGGATGGTGATACGAAATATGGCCTGAGTAACCCCATAACACCCCCAGCACCCCCTGCTCAGGGCCGGGGGGGTGTCCTGGAGGTCACACCACGGCCCAGTTCCCCTGTGGGTCCCATTGGCAGGTGGTGGCCAGAGCTGCTTGGAAAAGGGAAATGTTCTACAAGGCAAAAAAACTTGGAATTTTCTGCTTTCCCAATGCTCAGTGCCCAGTTTTGGTGGTTACATTGCAAAAGAAAGAGCTGGAATAGGAATGGCAGGACTGGATTTATTAAAAAAAAAAAATAACAAGAAAAAGGAAAGGGGAGGAAAGATGTTTCTGGTTTTAAAAATGGAAAGTTGAAACCCACTTTGCAGACATTTCTGTTAATTCTGTAAAGGTTATTCACTGGAAACAGTGACTAATGAGCTTCAGTGAATGCTCACTGAAGGGTGACTTGGGGAGGTCTGAGAGGTGCCCAGATGTTCCCTGAGCTGCTGCAGGGAGGGAAGCGACAACCTGGGAATGGAGGAGGCAACTCCAGGCAGCTCTGAGCTGCTCCTTCCCCTCCATGCTGATGTGTCCAGGGCTCCTGGCAGCCTCCTTTCCCAATGGATCTCTGCCCAAAATGTGAACAGCACCTTTTTTTGGGGGGGAAGTCAGTGGGACACGTCCACGGTCCAGCGACACCAAGGCAGATTTGGCCCATAAATTCAAAAATATCCTTTTCCACGGGGCTGTTTGCCAGTCTGGCCAGGCTCCCTTTGGAGCTTCTGGTTCCTATTACTGCCCAAATCATCCTCCCAGCTTTGCTGTAATGCTCCTGCTTTTCCCCCCTGATGCTTTAGCCATGTTTGTCTATTATTAAATAAGGTTTGGTTTTTTTTCCCTCCCCTAATTAAAGTATCAGCTCCAAGCATCCAAGTAGTGAAGTCTTATGCAACTGTCTGCTGAATGAACTGGATTTTGGCATCGTGGCTGAGCAGCGTGGTGGCTCTTTAGGAAACTCAAGGGCAATTTCTGCCCTGACCTTCGGGCTGTGACTGTGTCGGGCTTCAGGCAGCAGCTGCTCCCTTAACTAGCCCTGGTGCCTAACGAGCTTCCTCTGCACCTGGTTTTTAGTGAAAAAAAAAGCCTCCCTTTGGCTCTTTTCTGGCTTTATCAGATGCATTTCTAATCTCTCTCTGTGTCTGCTGTGGGTGAAACCCCGAGGTGAGGCAAGATGTAAAAAAGGGGGCGTGATGCCTTTTGTGAGGAGAAGCAGAGAAGTTTTGAGGCCTGTAAGGAGCTTTTAGGACTGGGCAGAGTGACCCTGCAGCCCTGCAGAGCTGCACAGGACCGGCTGGAAAGGAGTTGTTTTGTTGATGCTGCTGATTTGGGGGGTTTGAGAGCTCTTCTCTCTTAATTTTCCTGCACCCGCCCTGCCTGGGGCTGTCGGTGCTGTTGTGCCGCTGTTGTTCTGGGTGATTTGTCTTTAGGGGAGGTGGATTTGGGGCTGGGGATGAAGCACAGCGGGCTCACACCTCGTGGAGCAGCCAGTCCCTGGACGTGGAGGTTTTCCCCTGGCTCATCTCAGGGGACGTGCCCATTTCAGGAAGGTGGCCCTGCCACGTGTTTTGCTTTCGATTTCTTTGTGTTGATGGCTTCGATTGCAGCTTCGGGCTGGTGTCTCCACGAGCACCATCCATCCCTGACCCTCTGTGCTCCCTCCCTGCAGGGTGACATCCAGCAGCTCCTGATCGTGGCGGACCCGCGGGCAGCCCTCGAGTACTGTGAACACTACAGCCCCGACTGTGACACCGCCATCCCCGACTCCCCCCAGTCCCAGGACCCCAACCAGGATGAATACGTGAGTCTCTCGGGATGTTTTGGGGCACAATCACCAATGTTTGGGTCTACACCACACTTGCAAACACGTGGATCCTTCCTCTCGCTCAGCTTCATCTCCAGCATCCCAGACTGAGCTCGTTTTTAGGATTTGGACATTCTGGGTTTGGGCTCTTGGGAGTTTCCCTTCTTTCTGAGCTCCTCCCATTTCCAAAGACTGGAAAGAGCATTCACTTGGAGCTCAGAAACACAGCAGAGACAATGCAAGCCAAGTGTGGAATAATGACCTTCCCTGGCAGCTCCAGTCCCGTCCAGAACAGGCACCTGTTTCTAAATTTCAAATTACACTTTTGAACTTGTAAAAGGATTAAACAGCTCTTTCTCAATATTCTGTGGATCTACAGGTGTTAAAGGAGGGAGAAACATTTTTGCCCCTGGATTGGCTTTGAATTTCAGTTTGGCAGAAATGCTCCTAAGTCATCCCTAGGAGCTGCTGTGCCCAATCATTTTTGTATGAAGGGTTCACCACAGGTCTTTTCTTTTAAAAAAAGGAAACACAATAAAAAAGGCTGGTGGAGGATCCATTTGTATTTTTGCTGCCCAATTAGAAATGTCTGGGTGTGGCTGATTTCCAGTGAGCATCACCTGAATTTTACCCTTTTTTCAGAGGTCTCAGCTTACTGCAGTTGCTGTCTGGTATCCTCAGCCACTCTGTTGGGCTGATTTGCTTTCAGCTGAGCCCAGACCTGCAGGGTCAGGGAATCCCCATGAGCCAGTAATGCCATCAACTCTCCCAGTTTATCTTTGGGATTAAATTAATCCAGCACCTAAGCAGGGCTTTGGGACGCTCACGGCGAGGCGCGGCCCCGGGGAAGCGCTGCGGCCGCTCCGCCAGCGCTTCTGCAGAAACAATACATAAGACAAATAAAACAGCACTTCACTGGAAATCTGTGGCAGCAGGAAAATCAAACTCTTCTTTTGGAGCCAGCAGCCCAACAAGAGCTGGCTTGTCCCGAGGCTGTGTTGCTCCATGTAGGAATAACTGCTCCACGCGCCGGCGGCCGCTGCCAGGGAGGGCTGGGCTGGCGAGGAGCGGGGCCGTGCCCGGCTGGAACCAGCGGCTTTGTTTGGGTTTCTTGCTGAAGAATGACTGACGCCTTGTGGAAAAGGCTGTGAAGATCTGCTTCTCCAAGGCCTCCTGCCTGCAGGCCCGGGGTGGATGGGAAGTCTCGTGGATGCTGTTGGTGCAGGAGCGGTGTCAGAGCGGCCGCGGGGCTCAAGGGCTCTCTGCCCCTCTCTCGGGGTGTCAGATGGGGCAGAGCTGGGAAGTCCCAGCAATTCCAAGGTTAAAAAATATCACAGTCACTGGTTTGGGTTGGAAGGATCTTAAACCTTATCTCATTCCGTGAGCAGGGACACCATCCACGATCCCAGAGTGCTCCAAGTCCCATCCAACCTGGCCTTGGACTCTTCTAGGGATGGGGCAGCCACAGCTGCTTTGGGTGACCCATTCCAGGGCCTCCCCACCCTCCCAGGGAAGAATTTCTCCCAAATATCCCATCTAAACTTGCAGTTTGAAGCCACGATGTCCAAAGGAGCTGGCAGGGGCACGCTGGGTGCTGCCACCTCATTTCCTGCTTCTCCTCCTCTCTTTGCAGTACACGGACGGGGAGGGAGAAGGTGACACCTACTACTACGAGTACCCCTACTACGAGGATGTGGATGAAGCTGTCAAACCAGAAGCCCCCACCACCAAACCCGGCCCTCCTGAAGTGGCTGCTGGAGAGAAACCCGAAACCAAGCAGGTACCAAGGCGGGTCCTGGCAGGGGTGAGGATGATAAACCTTTATAAAAGGGGAGGATGCTGCAGAATGATTTTGTTTCTCTGATTGTGGTGCTCTATTTTCCACCAGGATTATCCAGCTCCCACAGCACCCCCCGAGACAGGGAACCCCGGGAAGCAGCCCAAGGAGGATGGAGCAGTGGATGATCCCCTCGTTGATGAGTACAACTACGAGACCATCAACGAGGAGTATTTCACCCCAATGCCCTACGAGGATCTCAACTACAACGAGGAAATCGATCCCCAGGGTGGCCTCACTGAAAATGCTGTGGAGGCTGAGCTCCCCACGAGCACCGTCGTCACCTACAACGAGACTGATGTAATTTTAATTCATTCATTTTAATTTTTCCTTTTTGTTTTGGTTTTTTTTTTAATTAATTCTGCTGTTTCATAGCCCTGGAAGCAAAGGAGACGGGAGAAGCCAGATGGTAAATCCATAAGTGGTTCAGGCAGCTGCTGGGAGAGGAAGTTTCTTGTAAAATGTTTTTATTCCAGATATTTCAGGGTGGGGAACGCAGATATTTAGAATTTGGTTAAGGATTATTCCCCTGGAAAAAGCTGCTCATATCGACATCTGCATTTCCTTGGGTGAAGTGGTTGTCTGACAAAAAGAGAAATGAGGGCTGCTGCTAAAATCTCAGTACAAGCCTTTTATCCCAAAGTTATTCATATAAATCCTGAAAATGTTGATTTGCTGGAGAACATCAATATTTTTCGTTTTGCCGTTCCCACTGAAAAGCATCTTTATGTTTTTCAGTTTAATTTTTTTAAAAAAAACAACATTTCAACAGTGGGACAAAGCCTTGATTCCAAAACTGCTGGGTCCACCTGGTGTGAACCCCTTTGTTCTGGGCATGGATCTGCTCAGAGCTGGGATCAGCCCAGATCCCAGTGCTGATTCTGTTGGAATATTTAAGCTTTTACCTCCCCACACTTCAATATCCTTCAGCTGAAATGCTGCACTCGAGACTTCACTGTGCTTAAGACTTGCCCAGTTCTTGCTGTTTATTTTGGTGCTCAGATGGGTGAATGTTGGTGAGACTGGGATGAATTCTTGGGAACTGTGGCTGTTCACAAAGCGGGAGTTCACTGAGCAAGGAAATAACGACATTAAATGGGCCAATTCTTCATTATTCTGGAGCACCAGCAAGGGAATCAATGGTGGGATAACATGGAATTGTTCTCTGAGCAACCTGCTCGTGTGGGGGATGTCCCTGCCCACGGCTTGGAGCTGGATGAGCTCCAAGATCTTTCCCACTCACAGCATTCCATGTTTCTATGATGCTTCCAGATGCCTTCCTAATTCCCAGGAAGAGCTTAGGGCTGGTTTCTCCAGTGGAGAAGAATCACTTGTTGTGAGGCTGTCACAATTCATGGCAAAAGAGACAGCAAAAGTTGGCCAGGATCCTTGGAGTTGGAAATTTGAGGGGAAAGGTGTCAGGGAAAGTGTCCAGGCAAAGATCTGAGCAGCTGGAGCGAGGCAGGTGCAGATCCAGCTGCTCTGAGGGCAGAGGGGGATCCAGCCCAGCCAAAATGTGGTGGAGGAGGTTGGAGAGCCCAAAATGATACACAGGGAGAGCAGGAAAATCGAGGGAGCCAACCTGAGGGATCCCATGGACAGGAAAGTTTTCTGTTTCCCAAGCCAGAAATCTTTGGCCAAGCCTGGACTTTCTAAGAGAGGGGAATTAAAGATTGGACAGAGGGGCCTTAAATTAAAAAAAATGGAAGTAGGAGCTTCAAGGGCCACTTTAGTTGTTAGGGAAAGGAAATAGAGGAGGAAAGTTCAGGCAGGGAAGTGCCCAGTTATTCCAAATATCATCTTCCCATGCAAACAGACCTTGGGACCTCAATTAAAATATCAAACCAGGCATTTCTGATACTCATTTCAAGACATGCAATTTGCTGCTGTCCCCAAGCCCTTAGGGCCAGATAAGACTTTTTAGATGAGGGTTTTAAGGTTTCAAAGCGCAAAACCAGCCAGGATAAAAGGGGTGTGTGATAGCACCAGACCTGTTTGAACCAGCACAAAGGGAAAATAATTCTGATGTTTCCAAGTTTTCTAACTGAATAATTGCCAAATTATAACTTCTACCAAGGGCAGTTGGTGTTTGCAGAGGTAAGAGAAGGTGGGGTGATGATTGCCTTAGTTCTAGGCTTAATCTTAGTTTAAAAACCCTTGAATTTAGTTCCAGATGCTCGTGTTTATGGGTTCTGAGCAGTACTGACACAGAAAAAAGTCCAGAAATGGTGATGGCACTGAAGTGACTTTGAATTCGTAGTAGTGAGGAGATATTTCTCCAGGAAGCACTGGAAATGACTCAATTTTGGGACTATTTTGGTCATTACCTGGCTAAGAAAGAAAGAAACTAGATCTCAGCAGCACATGTTGCTCTTTGCAGGGCTGCTGAGGGGTGCCAAGGGCCTGTGCCTGCCAGGCTGCTGGAAGCACAGGGATATGGAGAGCAGCAAGGAAATTCTGAGCCTTGTCTGGATGTCCTTGCTGTGCTCCTGTGGGTGAAAGGATTCCGAAAGGATTCAGGGATTAAGGCATCAGATTTGTTACAACTCCTGCTGCCGCTCCTTGGACGGGCCCAGATTAGATCCCAGACTAAACAAACAGGAGGTTTTCACAGAAGTGACCTGGGGTTTTTCCACACTTCCTGCTGTAATTGGACACTCCCAGTGACACATCACAGTGGGTTTGATGTGCATCTGAAATCTGGGAACGGATGTGGGGCTCCTTGGGCTCAATAATCTGGCGTCTCCAGCACCGAGGCTGTGAGGGATGAGGAGCACTTGGAGCTCCAAACTTCCATTACCTCTTTCTTCAGGCATTTGGAATTTGCAGGATGCTCCTGACACGAGCTTTGTGCTGTGTTTTGTTTTTCCTCACTCCAGCTTTTCTACTCGCGGTGTTTTATTGGGGATCAGCGAAGAAATCCCAGGGAAAGCCAGGGTGTATATTTGACATGAAGCTTCTCCCATCTGTCTTCCTGCTGTTGGAGAAGTCACTGGAGACTTAAAACCTCCAGATTTTAACTTCTCCCCAGGTTTTTCCCTTGTCACTATTATCATAAACCACCCTTCCCTTGCAAAAATCACCCCCCCTTAACGTAACAACACATGAATATTCCAGCATGTCCAGCCAGGAGAGAATTCCAGCCTGACCCATTGCTGCTCTTCCCTTTCCAGGCTGCTCAAGGAGGGGATGACCTGGATAAGGATTTCACTGAGGAAACCATAAAGGAATATGATGGGAATTATTATGACAATTACTACGACCGGACAGCCTCTCCCGACATCGGCCCCGGCATGCCGGCCAACCAGGACACCATCTACGAAGGGGTGAGAGGGTTTCTTCTCCATCCAGGAAACTTCTGCTTCAAAATGTTGGTCCTTCCATAATTCAGAGCAGAATTGCTAAAAAACAGGGCTTCACCCACCTGTAATGTGTGTTTGAGCAAGAAGGAGCTGCCCTGGGTCTTTCCTGCATGAGCCTCAGTAGGATTGTCCCAGGATTTCCAGTTCCTGCTGGGATTTGTGGTGGTGATGATGATGATGGTGGTGGTGGTGGTGGTGATGTCCTCTCTGACTGTCTGGCTTTGTGTTTCCCTGTGCCCCACAGATTGGTGGCCCCCGGGGTGAGAAGGGACAGAAGGGGGAACCTGCCATTATTGAGCCGGTAAGGAGCACCTGGGTTTGGGGTTTTGTTGGTTTTTTCCCCATGGAAAAAGGTGCAGAGAATTTGTTCTCAGTGGGACAGCTGGGAGGAGAATTCCCATGAAAGAATTCCTTGGTTCATTTCATCTAAAACACTGTAATTATATAATTTTTTTAAAGCTTCAAGGAGCAACCTAAATCATGAAGGAAGTGCAAGAATTCCCATGAAATCTCTCATTTAGCAAAATAAAACCTGGGACTGAAGCATTGGGCAGGGGCCAGGTCTCATCCCTCAGGAGTTTGGGAGCGCCCCTGGAGCATCCAGGTCGTATCCTGCCCTGAACTCCCAGCTTGGGGCTGGCTTTAATTGTGCCACCAGTGGGTTCATCCCTGTGGGAATAAAAGGGATATAAAACAAACCCCTGCACACAGCTCTGGAGAGGAGATGTTTGCTCCTGCACCAGCTCCACAGTCCCACCAGCTTTTCCCTGGTGTCCTCCCCGGGGTGGAACCCACTGTGCTCTTGCTTTACATTTCTGGCCTGATTTTGAGGTTGTTTTTCTCTCTCTAAAGAACAGTTTTGAGCTGTCTGTGCCCTCTGCATTCTGCAAAAGCTGTGGGTGCCCACCCCAGCACGCTGAGGTGGGGGAGGAGCCCATGCTGGGGTTGGCTGGGGCTGGCTCAGGGGCTCCTGTGAGCAGAGCAAGAGGCTCTTGGTTGATTCCCATTTTTCCCCCCTCTCTCTGTGCCAGGATACCCCAATTCCTGCTCCTCCCCAGGCTGAAACCGGGGATCAGGTCCTTGCAGGCACCTGCCCCGAGCCCAGTCCCCGAGGGCTGTGCTCCTGCTCGCTGCACTCCAGCAGCTCAATTAACCTCATTTTCCTTGGCAGAAAGCCAGCACAGCACCCAGCCTTGCAGCAGCACTTCCCATCACTCTCAGGCCATTCTTTTCCTTTCCATTTTTCCTCCTTTTCTTCTCCCACCTGTAATTTGTGCAGGTAGCAGGGAGTGGAGGCCAGGGAGAAGCTGGGGTGCAGTAGCGTGGCTTGGAAACTCCAATTAAGTGCCTTATAAAAACATTTCTGACCTTTCCTTCCTTCTCTTCCTTTCTGGGTCTCTCACTCTGCAAACAAAGGGAGGAGCCAGCGATTTCCTTATCAGAGGGGTGGGAAGGGAAGGGGGGCAGCCAAACCCCACAAAGATGATGGCACAAACCCAGCCTGCAAAGCTACAAAGCGAACAAAATAGTGGAGTTTAATCATCCAGAAAGAATTTGGCCGCCTTTGCTATTTCAAAACACTGGAGCATGGATGGCTTTTGCCAGAAAGTAAACAAGACCAAATGCTGCCTTGTCCCTCTCCGTGCAGCTCCTCTTGAGCAGGGAAATTCGGATTTTCTGCACTCTTTAGCTGTTTGGGTTTTTTTTTTAAATTTTTGATGGGAGCTGCAGGAGAAGGGAAATAAAACCCAAGCACAAAGTTGGATTCTGCTGGATTTTTTGTTCCTTCCCGTTCCAAGCCGGCTGTCCTTCAATCCTTGCTCTGTGCTGACACTTGCTGGAGGCGGCAGGGCAGGGCAGGGGCAGCAGGGATGGAGAGGAGGGATGCAGCGATCCCAAATATCCCAGCTGTGGGGCCATCAGGCTGCTGGCACCTCCCCAAAGCCCGCTGTCCTTTTGGGGGGACCCTGGTGCTCACCTTTGGGAGGGTTTGCTCAGCACCTCTGAACCGCAGCAGGATTTTGGGCTGGTTTGGGGATATTGGTTTCGCTTGTGGGTGGTGCCTGAAGTGGAAGCCTTGCCCTGTTTTCCCCTGGGACAATCCCAAATCCACGGTTGGCTTGCCCCCCGTCAGTGGGATCACCCCACTGGTGCTGTCCCTAAAACCCTCCCTCGTTTCCATCGCTCCCTTTGATGAACATCCATGGAAACACTGGAGGTTTCCTGCCAAGGAGAATCTCCAGATGCCCCCAAGGCCAGAGCTCGACATAAACCAGCAGATAAATATGGGAAGATGCCAGGGATGTTTGCATCCCAAATGGACCAATTATCCCAGACCTTTCCCCGTGGGAAGGAGTGTCCTGGGAAGCAGAGCCTTGGTGCTGTGTGTGCTCACACCAGCACCCCAAAAACCTCCTGTGTGGGCTGGGACTCCCTGCACTCTGATTAGTTTCTATTTTAGAACCTGTCACACCAGAATGTGCCATCATTGGTCCCAAAAAGGATGGATTTGGGGGTGTCCATGAGCTGGGATCCAGCAAGGAGGGATTTTGGGTTGTTCACATGCTGGGATCCAACAAGGATGGATTTTGTGGTGTCTGTGTGCTGGGATCTCAGCAAGGAGGGATTTGGGGGTGTCCAGGAGCTGGGATCCAACAAGGAGGGATTTTGGGTTGTTCATATGCTGGGATCTCAACAAGGAGGGATTTGGGGGTGTCCAGGAGCTGGGATCCAACAAGGAGGGATTTTGGGTTGTTCATATGCTGGGATCTCAACAAGGAGGGATTTGGGGGTGTCCATGTGCTGGGTTTCCTTGCAGGTTGGAGGACAGGCGTGTGGAATTCACCCCTAATTCCCACCCAGTGAAGTGTTTCCATGGCTGAACCTGAAATGGGCACAGGGTGAAGCCCATGACCTAAATTCCTCCCTGGTGAGGAACTGCAGGGGCTCTCCTGTGGTGGCAGCAGCAAATTTCCCCTCACACATCCGACTGCTGTGGGAGCCAGATCTTCAGTGGGATTTTAAACACCTTGGAAACCAGGAAAGGCAGAAAATAGAGCTGGTCCCACATTTGTGGTGCAGAAACCCTGATGGAAGCAGGAGTGGGTCGTGGCAGGGGTGTTTTAGGTTATTTTTTGCTGCTCTGGGCTTAGGAAGTGTGGCTTTTGGGGCAGGAATGCCTGGATTTTCCTGCAGACATTTCTGATTCGTTCAGCTCAGTTGGGGTGGGGTCAGCTGAGGCTTTTGGCACCGGAGCCTGAGAACAGTTTAGGGTGACCCCAAAGCAGCCCCTGCACGGCTTCTCCCACAGGAGCCAACTGCTCATCCACAGATTTTTATGGGGTTTCATCCCTTGGGAGGAATTTCCCTGTTTGCTACAGGTGAGCTGGGAATTGCTGACTCGACTGGGTGCTGCTTTATCTCTGATCCAGAGATAAAAGGGACAGAGTTCCCTGTGGAACTCTTCCCAAAATATCACCCTGATGCCTTCTGGAAAGCATTTTCCAGGTGGATTGGGAGGTTTCTTTCCTGCCTTTTACACACTCATGAGGGGAAAAAAAAAAAACCAACTTCAATCTTCCTGAGTGCATGACAGATCTGATCTAAAGTTGTGACAAAATATTTAGATTGAAGAGGCTGGAGTAACAATATTCCAGCATTTTTCCCACACAGTGATTTCCTGTGTGCACTGAAGAAATCACGGTGTGCAGTCTTCTGGAAAAAATCATTTAAAAAACACCTTGCAATTTGATTGCTAACTTCTTGTTAAGCTGTTTAGGGTTGGGAACAGCTTTTTGCTGAAGCTCCAGCACCATCAAGGCTGGACAAGCTCCAGGATTTTCTTTTTCTCTGACTCCAAGCAAAGGGACAAGATTGTGTGGCAAGGAAGGTGACCCTGTGCTGGGGCTGATGCTGAGGGTCAGGACTGTTCTGCTGAGCCCTGTGTGATTTAAATACACATTATTTGGCTTTTCCATGATCCTCTGCACCTCTGGGAGAGGTCATCCAGAGGGAGTGGAAACCCTCCAGCTCTGGGATATCTCAGTGCAGCAGCAAGAGCTGAAATATTTAAGAACAGATCAAGCAGTGGGCTTTTCCCTGTGGGGTAAATGACTTTGAGGATGTGTCTAATTACTATTTTTCCCTTCCTCTTGCTCAGGGAATGCTGGTGGAAGGCCCCCCTGGTCCCGAAGGCCCAGCAGTAAGTGGCATTTTCCCCCTGCTCCGGGTGTGGGATGCTGTCCCCGGGCTCCATTGCTCCCATCTGCCACACGTGTGCACAGAGAGAGCTTCGGGGTGGATTTTGTGGTGCAAAAATAAACAGAGAGCTCCAGATCTTCTCCTGCTCGTTGTAGAAATCTGCTACAAATAACAGCACGTTTCTGTGGCTTAGTTTTTTCCCTGTCTTTTTCTCTGCCAGGGCCTTCCAGGACCTCCAGGACCAACTGGACCCGTGGGCTTAATGGGTGACCCAGGGGAGAGGGTGAGTGTCCGTGGTTTTCTCCTCTCTGCTGGAGTTTTGGGTGGGTTTGTGTGGGCAAACTGGGGCTGTGGGTAATCCCTGGAGCCTTAAAATCCTGTTAAAATCCTGTTCATCCTGTAGGAGCAATTCCCAAAGGAGTTCATGGTGGGGTACAGGGCAGAGCTTTGTATCCAGGGAAAAAAAGGGTTGGGAAACAGCCACCTTTATTAAACCATTTTCCAAGTGAAAACCAATATTAAGGCTGCAAACCCCCTGCTCTGTGCCTGTGCCCTTTGGCTGCTCCTCCCAGTGTGGCACTGGGAAAACAGGAGAGCAAACACACCAAGAGTCATCAGCACAGGGAAAGGGAGCTAAGCTGGAATTCTGCTGCAATTCCAGATGCTCTTGTGAATCCTGGCAGAGGGTTTGGCTTTGCTTGGGCCCAGGATGGTCCTGGGGTCACACCAGGGTCTTTCCCCCTGGCCTTTCCATGTCCCAGGCTGCTCCCAGAGGGAAAGAAGCTCTTGTGCAGCACTTCACCTTTCCCATAGGTGGGTTGTTGGTCTGTCCCAGCGAGCACCAGGCACTGATTTGTGTTCTTCAGCAATGCCATAACTCAGCTTTGGATGCTGCTGTAAATCAGTTTTGTCCCTGGCAGCCTCTGCTTTGTGAGCTGCTGCTGCAGAACCGCCAGCTTCGGGATGTCTCCTCAAAGGCAGCTGCTCCCAAGTGCTTTTGGGGACTGTGACCCCAAATCCCACACTGCATTTCTGTCAGGGTCATGTACCTGGGATCAGCAGTGGTCTGTGTTTTGGGGAGCTGCTGAGCTCGAGCCTCAGGTCAGTGAGTGCAGGAGCAGCATTCCAGCAGCAATCCATGTCCTTGGAAATGCCAAAAATGAAACCCCACTGTCCTCACACCCTGAGCTGAGTGCCTGAAATGATCCTGGGACTGCTCCTTTGGTTCACCCCTGCTCCAGCCTGTTCCTCCCCCCTGGCAGAGGCAGCTGGGTGAGCAGGGAGCAGGCTGCCCACTGCTCCCAGTCCTCCTCCAGCAGGAATTTTGGCCTGACATCTCATGGAAAACTCACCCCAGCACAGGCAAGGCCATGGCTTTGCACAGAGCCTGAGGTGGGCTCAGCTGAGCCCAGAGGGGTGCCCAGTGCCCTTGAGCCACGCTGGATTTTGGGGGATGGAGCACCAGAACTGGGCAGAGCTGGCAGGGTCAGAGCAGGGCTGCCGGAGGGTGCAGCTGGCACAGGGCAGTCATCTCACATGAGCAAATCCACGGATTTCAGCCTGATTGGGGAGCAAAAGAGGAGTTTGGAGCTTGGTTGATGCCCGGGTGCATCTCAGTGTGGAGGGCAGTTGGGCCTGTGTCCAGAACAGCCTCTGGAGCACTCCTGGTCCATCTGGGAATGGTGCTTCCAACAGCCCCAGTGCCAGGCTCCAGTGTAGCCTGGCAGCAAACCCAGAATAGCCAACCAGTGTGCCTACAGGTGTGTTCCTGCAGGCAGGCTTGGTTTGGGGTGTGTTTTCCCTGGAAAGCACAGGAGGGAGGGAGCAGCAGTGCTGCAGATCCTGGGAGATGCTCCAGAACACACAGCATCCCACTGCTGTCACTGCTGTCACTCAGCAAATGCAAAAGGAAAGGAGCTCTTATCAGCAAACACTTCCCTAATCTGATCCCCGAGGTGCTGAGCAGTTTTCCTGGCAGATAAGGCAGCTCCCTGCCTGTGGCAGGCTGCTGATCCTTCATGGATCCAGATGGGGAAGCGCATCCTGTCTGTGTTCTGGGTGCCCAGAAGAGCAGGCTGGGGTGACCAGACACAGACTCTGTGGGTTTGTAGGGCTTCTCACTCTCCTGGCAGATATTTTGGCTTGGGCAAGGTGGGAAAAAAGGCAATGGCCAAGTCCAGATGGGAAGGTCTGGCTGGGTGAGGGGTGTGGTGCTGCTCTGATGTGTCTTCACACCGCTGGTTGTTGTTGGAAATTCAGCTCAGTGTTTGTGGCCTTGGTTATATTTTTTTTTAACTGAGTAACCTAAGACCCAGAAAGAGTAGAAAAGGGAATTCAGAACGGGATCTCTGTGCTCCCAAGGATCTCCCCTTGGCCTTGTTTTAGTGCTGCAGTGGTGCCAGAGCTTTGCTGTGGCTTCCTCTGCAGTGACCATGTCCGTGTCCCCTTTTCCTTCTGATGTACCCACACTGCCAAGTACGACCCCTGAGAGAGAGAAAACCACTGCTGGCCTGCACTGGCAGGTGTCTCCTGAGGTTTTAAGGTGCATTTGAGGAGACTCCTGAGGTGCTGGGGCATTCCTGTGGCACTGTCCCCAGCCTGGGCGCTGCATTTTTTTTAGTTGAGGTTCTCTGTTGCCTCCTTGGTCCCTGGCGACTTGGCTGGAGCGCTGTGGCTGCTGCACTCCCACTTTTCCCCTGGAGCAGTGCTGGGAAGACCCTCCCCTCGTTTGCTGTGGGCTTTGATGGAGCAGTAATAGCATTTCTCATGGCTGTGACATGATTGAGGACGAGGGGCCCTGCCTGCGCTCCATCGATCGCTGCCTGCCAGCTCGGAAAGTCAATCCAGGCTCAGCCCGTGGCTGGCAGCCAGGGCCACTGCTCCTGGGCCGGGCTTAACCCTTGTGGCACTGCGCTCCTGCCCCAGCACAAGGAGCTCTGCAGCCTCAGAATGTCGGAATTCACAGAGGGTGGGTGAGCTGGGTGTGGTTTGCAGCTCTCAGTGGTCCAGGATGAGCTGAAAGAGCCCTGTGGCTTCATCCCTTTCTTGAGAGCCTCCATCCTGCATGAGCCCTACGTGATGCCCAGCTCTGCCATCCCCTCCTGCATTCCTGGCAGGCTGGATGCTGACCCTGGAGACAAGGGACTCTCTTCCTGTCATTTGTCCAGGCAGATGCAGATATTTGCTGGCCAAGCTCCTCTGGAACAGCCCTGCAAAGCCAAGCAGCAGCAGACGCTCTGTCCCCGATGCTGCTGCTCCACGCCCTCCAGTGAAAGGAATCATTTGCATTCTAGCACAGGCTGCACATCCTGCTTTTGCCAGTGTCCAGAACAGAGTGTAACACAGCACATTGTGCAGAGATAAGTGATGAACTCGCAGAGCCAGGAGCTGCAACTGTATTAAAACACTCCTTTGCAATTAGAGCAGCTCCTCTTTTAATTTGTTTATTATTAACCCTGAGTGCAGCTCATGAATTTACATGACCCTTCCCTGTGTACAGTGGGGAACGTTCCCTCTGCCTGCCTCTGGTGGAGAGACTTTTTTATCTGCAATCAGGCAGGTGCAATGAATTAATAGCCCAACAATGGCCAGCTCTGTTAATACTGCCCAACGCTCATTTAGCTCTGGTTTATTCATTCTAAAAAGGAAAGAGCTTTATTTATTTGAAGCTTCTTCCTTTATCCCAGCGACTTCAGGAGGCACAGAGGAGTTTGTGTCGGCGGCAGAGCTGAGGAGCAGCCTGGCTGTGGGAGGTTCCAGAGGGCTCAGCTGGGGGAAGGATGCTTTGGGATGACTTAGGCAGCTTTCCTGGAGCAGTGGGAAGAAGGAAATATGGCACTGAGGAGAGCAGAGAGCTGTTCCATGAGGGCTCCAGACTGGGAGGAAGGAAGTGGGAAATGTGTTGTTTTGAAGGAGATGAGCTGCAGCATTAGAGCAAACTGCAGCTCCCTCACCCACCCCACTCTTTGTGTGGAAATTTGGGGTGTCTGGGTGCTCTGGGGGGGTCAGCTTGGGGGAAGGCTGATCCCAAAACAATACCTTCACCTTCCAAGACCATACAGTCTTTGAATCCCAAGGGACTTAATCCCCTGAGGACAATTTTGCACCTCAGAAGTGCAACAGGACCCTAAAAATCCTTATTTGGCTTCTGAATATTTCCAGGGTGCCGTTTTCCCCAAGTGCTTCCTCAGTTAGGAGACCCCCAAAACTGCAAGGAACATCTCCTATTGTGTAATTTTCTGACCAGGGCTGAAAAATAATCAGGGGGAGAGAGACACTTGGTGAATTTCAGGGCTCAGCACCGTGGGCTGCCAGTCCCACTCTCGCTGCCTGTGAGCGGAGGAGCCCCCACAGAAACACCCCCAGCTTTCAGTTTCACCATTCCATGGAAATATTGCCCCAGGGTTTGCTCTCAGCCTGGCATTTTAGAGCACTGCACCAAATGCAAGCTGAAGTCCCCATCCCTGGCTGCTGTATATCAGCAAATCCCCATTTCCAGAGCGAGAGCCACGCAGATTTACACCCAGACCCTGGCACGCTGCATTTCTTCCAGGCATTCATGAATTTAAATTTCCAAAGTGCTTTATGGGTTTGATTTTCCTCCGTTCCATTGTCCCCCCACACCCCTCCTGCTGGTCCATTCCACCAGGAGAAGGCCTCCCACACCCAGCCTGAAACAAAAAGAGGCATTTATGGATAAAAGCACTGCATCAGTGCTTGTTAGGAGAGATAAACAAGCTCAGCCCTGCTCCTTCACAGGCAGGGCTGGAGTTAAGGAGGAGAGAGAGAGAAAAGAAAGTTTATCATGTAAAACAAACCTGGCCTAAATGATTTGTGGCATTTCTGCTCCAACAGATGGGTCTGGGATGGGGTTTCGGTGGGGTCGGGGACTCTGGTGTGGGCCAGGCTGAGCTGCACGTCCCAGCAGGAGCCTGCCTGGAAAAATGGATGTGCTGGAGAGTTCTGCAGTCCCCCCCGGGCACTGCTGGGATTTTTCCCGGTGTTTTTCTGCTGATCCATCCCTGGCTGCTGCAGCGTTGTCATTGCAGGCTGGTCACGGTGCAGAGCTGGGCTCGGGCTCTGCCCTGTCCGTGTGGGGCTGGGGACAGGGACAGGGACAGGGACAGCCCAGCTGGGGACACCACAGCCCTGGCCAGGCTGGGGCAGGGGCAGCTCCTCACCCCACCAGGGCTGGGCTCTAATTTGGTGCTGGAAACTTCAGTGTGAAGGGTTCCTTCTCAGGAGGAGGGAATGAGGGAATTGTGAAGTTGGACATGGAAGAAGAGGGAGCAGAGAGGGCTGGGGAGGGGGGATCTTGCTGGAAGAGTGTGGGGTGAGGATAGTGCACCAAATCTTTGGGTTGTTTTATTAAAATATTCTGATTTTTAGGCACTTCATTATCTATTTGTCTTTCCCTTCCCTACCTTCATCCACATCCCTTGTGGACTTTTGACTTCCTGGCTTTTTGGTGTCCCCGTGTCTGAGATTTGTGGCAGGGTTTTATCTTTACCCTTTTTTTGGGTCTGAACAATTCCCAGGCAGGTTGAGGAGAGCGAGAACTACAAAAATGTTCATTGCTTGCCCTTCCAAGAGCAGTGGTTCTCTATAAATTGATTTATTATTGGTGTTTCCTAAATAAAGGAGTATCCAAGCCCTCAATCTTGAGCTGTTGGCCACAAATCAACCACTGGGGCTTTTCTTGGCCTTCCTGGGATGTGGTCAAGTCCACGAATTGTGGTCAATTGCAAATTGCAATTAGACACATTGATGTCACCCTCATTTGCATACGGGATCACTGCAGGGGTGTTTAAATCTGGTTTAACCTCGGATTTTTCCAAGTGCCCAGATAATCTCTGGGCTGCCTCGGGAAAATTGGCCATATTTGATTATTTATGGCTTCATCAATAGATCTTTTACTGCCCACTCGTTGCTTTAGTGCCAGTTAAAAGAGACTCCAGTGCTGTTAATCAGCACAGCTCCATGGAGATCCACGGATTTGGGCTGATTTACAGCCCCTGACAGGATCACTCCTTCGGAGATGGAAGGAGCCTCAAAGGACTAAAATTTAAAAAAAAAATAGACAGAAGAGAGAAAAATGAAATGACCCAGCTGATGGAACGTGTGTGGGAATGAATTTCTCCTCCTCCGTTTCTCTCTTTGCTGACCCTGAGTTATGAAGTTTCATCTATTTTTGGGGTTTTTAATAGGTTTTAACAGAGCCAGCTAAACGTTGATTCCGTTAACTTGGAGCATTGCAGGGGCTTGGATTGCTCACTCCAGAATTGCACGTGGCAGACCCTGGAAAGAGCGGGGGCAGGATGGAAGAGGAGGGAAAGAAAATGAAGCAAATTGAAGAAAATTAAGAAAATTTAAGAAAAATTGGGATGCCCACAAGCTCCATCCCTGTCTGTCACGATAATATCGTGACATAACCACAGCTGCTGATGTATGGACACAACCAAAATGATATTTTATAAGTTTATTTGAATTTCTTCTTCTTGTTGTAGGGCCCACCTGGGCGCCCAGGTCTCCCAGGAGCAGATGGATTGCCAGGACCACCAGGGACAATGCTTATGTTGCCTGTGAGTACAAACAGAACTAAAAAACCCCTTTAAAATGAATCTGATTTCTTGGTTTTGCTGTTGTTTCGTGCCAGTTCTTGCAGAAGCCTCCCACCTCCTTTACCCCAAGGACACGTTTTCCTTGAGATAAAAGATGGGTCTGGATGGTTCCCGTTGTAAACGGAATTTTTGCAAAGCACTGGAGCGCCTTCACTGGTCAAAAGCACAGACACACGGGTTAGAATATCCAGGAGTGATGGGTAATGATAAAAATCATGGAATATCCCACAGGGATTATTGAGTCCAAGTCCTGGCACTGCACAGGACAGCCCCAAAAATCCCACCCTGTGCCTGAGAGCATTGTCCAGACATTTCTTGAACTCTGAATAAGCTTGAAGTGTTTCTGACTGGACAGAGAGAGATAAAACCATGAAGAAACAACTGAAGACACCTCCAAGAGACAAATTTCCAGGCAGAGCCCTCCCTCCTACACTGAGGAACCTCTAACAGCTCTTCAGAGTGCCAAAATTTCAATCACCTGAACTAATCCACCTCTTTTAATGACCAGTGGTTATTTTGTGGTGTTCTCCTCCTCCTACACAGAGCTGGCAAGTCCCAAATCAGCCTTGTTGGTCCTGAGACACTAAAAAAACGTCTTTTTTTGGGTGTGAGGCAGCCCTGTGGGAACCAGCAGCTGGAAATAAGCACTTGGGTACCAAAGGGAAGGAGTTTTTAGGGAAAAACCTCAGCACGTTGTCCAGGCTCCAAAGGGTGAGCATGGGGAGGTTCCTGGCAGGGAGCCTGGGCCAGCCAGGCCAGCAGCTCCATGTGGAGCTTTGCTGGCCACCACACCACGGTTGTTGACCCCTCCAGGAGCCAGCCATGGGCCTGGAAATTGCATTTCTTCAAATCTCCCTGCCAGGCTCGTGTGGGCACACACCTGAAACCAGCTGAGGTGAAACAGAGGTGACAGAGCCGTCCGAGGAGGCAGGAGCAGGCCAGGGAGAGTGGGGCTTTTGAGGGTGGAAGAGGCAGAAGGAAACATTAAACTCCTTCTATTTCAAGTTTGGGGAAGTAAAACATTAACATTTGGGCTTTTTTTGAGTGCTGAAGGCTTCTGGCTTGACCAGCAGCCCAAAGTCTGGTGCTTGGACAAACTGCCACGCTCGAGCAGCTCAGCCTTTGTCCGGAGCTGCGCAGATAACCTGAGGGAACCCCGTTATCCCGGAGCCCCCTGGCCACCAGGGAATGCCAGCCCTGGGAGAACAGGGAATGCCAGCCCTGGGAGGGCCCCGTGCTGGTGCTGAATGTGGTGTGTGAGGTCCCCGAGCCCACAATCCCCCTCATTGTGTGCCACCCCGAGCTGGCAGCGCTCGCTTGGTGGCCCCGAGCTGGGTGACCCGAGGGCACTGGGGTTAATGGGGTGGGCTGGGGGGACTGGGATGGATTTGGGGCAGCCGTGCTGAACAGAGCTGGAGGCACAGCAACCCCTGACCTGCTTTGTCCATCTTTTCCCACCAGTTCCGCTTCAGTGGAGGAGGAGACGCTGGCTCCAAAGGACCTCTGGTGTCAGCCCAGGAGGCACAAGCCCAGGCCATCCTGCAGCAGGCCAGGGTGAGTGGTGGCAGCTGGGAATGCCTGGGAAGGCTCTCAGCAGAGGTCTGAAAAAGCAGAATAAACCTGTCACATCTCTGCACACTTGTCCCCAGTGCTGGTGGTGGAACCTCTCACCCCCCGTGGGATTGCTGGAGGGGATGGCACCTGCATGATTTGGGGTTTTATTAACAACCAGCAAGGCTCCAGCTCATGGAAAGCTGGTTTTAGTTTCCTGCTGACTTCTGGCTGGTTCCAGTGGCCACACAGACCCACTGCCTTCAGTATGTTTGTATTTTCAGGGTCCCTATGAACAGCTGGGGTTGTGCTCAAAGCATTTTCTTTCTTTTGTATGGTTTTCCCCCAGTAAATCCTAATAATGAAACCTATGTCACAGATGGAGGCTGTTCCCAGCTCTGGGGATCTCACCAGGCAGATTTGTAATTTAATGTATTTATTTGGGAATACATGCTGACTTACCCCTGCAAAATTTTTTTCCTTGGATGACCCTATTGATTGATGTTCAAATCATCCCTGGCTCGCTGGTGGAACAAGATTGGCACATTCCCACTCCAGCTCCTGTTCCCTGCCTGGATGGGCACCTCGGTGGGAAAGGCTTTGCACTCATCTGTTCAAAATTAAACTTAATTTTGAGCCAGTGGAGCTCTGAAATTGTTCTTCCCTGGGTGCTCGTGGGAGCTTTCCTGAGCACTGACATTTAAAAACAGAGATGCAGGAGGAGCTGGGGGAACCCCACAAATCTTGCCCAAAAGGGACCAAATTCTGCTGCTCGCCGTGAAGGAGAAAATCTCAGCTGTTTTAGGGTGGCAGTTCCCAAAGGGACACAGCTTTGGGGCTGTTCTATTTGGGGACAGCCCCTCAGGTCTGAATCCCACATCTGGCTGCAGCTGGGATGTGTGGATGGAGCTGCTTTGTCACTCAGACTTTTACACAGAATTTTTTTGGGCTAAAATAGGCTAAAACCCCAATTTATTTCTCCCTTGGATGGGATAAAATCCATTGGGATCCCCCCCCCCCCAGCTGGGTAGCACGTGCCCCTTTTGGGGTTTTAACGAGGTGTTTGCTTTAGCTGGGAATTTCCTGCTTTCCATCCAGCTCCCCTTTTCCAAAGGAGTTGGATTTTTTACAGATTCAGGCAGAGTCCAGGGCCCTGATCCCCTCAGCCACTGCATTTTCCTGTCCATTAACCTTGTGCTGACAATAATATCCTGGATTATGTTCCTGGTGTTACCTTGTCAGTCTTCATTTCCAGCCTGCCCGGTGTTTTCCCATCAGCATTTTATTTTCCTGGGAAATAGGGGGTTTGACCTGATAAACGTTTCGTGAGAAGCATCTGCTTTCTCCTGCCCTCTGCTTTTGTTCTTTTCCTCCTGCCTGCTGAAAATTGTGATTTACGAAAAAACAACAAACCTCCCTCCCCTCACTCAAAGTCCCTTTTTTAATTTAAATTTTGAGGTTTGGGGATAAAAATTTAAAAACCAAATAAATCCTGGGTAACTTTTGGACTGTGGACGAAAAGCTGAATATTTCTGGAAAGGAAAAAACCAATTTTTTTGTGAACTTGCATATTTTGGGCTGAAAACCATGATGCAGAAAGGGAAATAAATGTCATTTTTTGTGGGCAACCACAGGATATGACAGGATTGGAAAAAGAGTCCTGCAGCAAGGATAATCTTTTCCTTTTTTGGGTTTGTTTTTCTCGTTATCACTGCTGTTAATTGCATTATGAGGTTGATTTATCCCCTTAAAATTCGCCTTTCATTAGGCACCAAACGTTGTTGCAGCCAGCAGTGGTTCAGAGCATCTCCCTTTTAATGGGGTGTTGTAAAAAGATGCCACAGAACCCAGCATTTGTGCAATATTTCTGCCATTCCAAGCGCAATCACTGGGTAGATTTTAATTACTGGAGTACACAGATAATTACAACTCTTTGGAAGTGTTGAATTGTCACGAGGGAACAAATTGTCTGAGGGGTGTTTTAAAGCATGGCCCAGCTCCATTTCCCACCATGGAAATTACGGGGTTGATGCATGGTGAACACGACTCCTTAATTATGGAGCTAAAAGCCCCCTGTGTTCAGCTTGAATTGGAGTTCAGTTTGTTGGATGTTAAATAGTAACCAGGGAGGAAAAAAAAGAGGGAAAAATTCCTCTAAAATTGAGCCACCAGGACAATAAACAAAAAGAAATTCTCCTGAACTGAAGTGGGGTTATAAAGATTTATGTCCTCTCAGCAGATTCATGGACTGTCCAGGGGCTTTCATGCAATAACAGAATGGTTTGGGTTGGGAGGGAACTTATTCCATCTCATTCCATGGGCAGGGACACCTTCCACTCTCCCAGGGTGCTCCAAGCCCCGTCCAACCTGGCCTTGGACACTTCCAGAGATCCAGGGGCAGCCACAGCTGCTCTGGGCAAGGAGAAGTTTTGTGCCCTTTTGTGGGTGGGGGCAGCACCTGGAATTCCCTGGGGGTGTGGACATTGCTCCAAGGGTTCGTGGGCTCGGGATGTGGAGAGAACTGTGGCTGGTGGCACACAGAGAGACACCAGGTGAGCCAAGTTTGTCCTTGTGTTGCAGCTGGCACTGAGGGGACCAGCGGGGCCCATGGGCCTGACGGGGCGGCCGGGCCCCATGGTGAGTGGTGGAACTGGGGAGATGGAGATGGGATGGAGCTGGGGAGTGCTGGAATTGCTGTGAATGGAGCCTGGGGAATGATGGAGCTGTGGGGATGGAGATGGGGAGTGCTGGAATTGCTGTGAATGGAGCCTGGGGAATGATGGAGCTGTGGGGATGGAGATGGGGAGTGCTGGAATTGGTGTGGATGGAGCCTGGGGAATGATGGAGCTGTGGGGATGGAGATGGGGAGTGCTGGAATTGGTGTGGATGGAGCCTGGGGAATGATGGAGCTGTGGGGATGGAGATGGGGAGTGATGGAGTGGGGAGGATGGAGATGGTGAGGATGGAGCCAACCCAGCTGATCCAGCTCCCTGTGGGCTCTGGATCCATGAATGGCTCTTCCTTAACATGGTATCAATCTTCCCTCTGGCTCTCTTGTGGAAAAATGTCATAAATCCTCTTCTCTGTCCAAAGGGACCCCCAGGCAGTGGAGGACTGAAGGGAGAAGCTGGAGAAATGGGACCTCAGGTGAGTGTGGGGGAGCTGGAGAAGGGAAGGTGGAGCAGCCAGTCCTGCTTGAGAGGCTGTTGGGAAGCAGGGATTCAGTCACCCCATGCCAGCTGGGAGTAGGAAGGTGTGGGAACACGTGTTTGGCATGGAAATGTCCCTCCAAGTGTCCGAATGCAGGCTCTGGACATGATTGTAAAACTCTGCAGGTCCCTTCCTGGAAAGACATCCGTGGAGGAGTCCTGTGTATAAAAGACAATTTGAAGTGTGGAGAATTCACTAATGCTCAGGAGATTGTTCTTCCAAGCCTTACATCCTGCATTAAGGGAAAGTTCCCGTTTTCTGATGGCGAGGGAAGGGATTTATGGGATGCATCTCCACCACATGCTCACAGGGCAAAAGCTTCCCTGTGGATAAACACCTACAATTCCTGTCTGGAGATGCTCAGTCCTGACCCTTCCCTGTGTGCTTGGAACCACGGGCTCTGCTCCAGGGATTCATTTTGAAGCCCTGGGAGCCCCAGCAGTGCCTGATGTGGGCACTGATCACTGGCTCTGCTCCTGGTCCCTTCAGGTGACAACATTTCTTCCTCTCTCTTTGATTCCTTGCAGGGTCCACGAGGCATCCAAGGTCCTCCCGGCCCAGCAGGAAAACCAGGCCGCAGGGTGAGTGTCCTGGCAGCTGTGCTGGCCAGGCAGGAGCTACAATTCCTGCTGGAAACTGCTCCTGCTGCCAAACAATCCCTCAGCACCAAGGGCGTTGCACAAGAGCTGGCTGGTGGCCAGGCCAGGCTCAGCCAGGCCCTCTGCGGCCATCTGGGAGGACACAAATGAGGAGAGTTAAAATCTGGGAGGACACAAACGAGGATGGGAGTTAAAATCTGAAAGTGTGGGGGGAATTCAAGGCTGCACATCCCACTCTTTTACCCTAGGGTTTTTGGCTCTGTGGTGTTGAGGTTGTAGCTGCACAAAAGCCTTGAACTGGCTTTGGGTCCCCACTCCTGGCATTGTGTGAGGAGGATCCAGTCCCCAGAGTGGATCTGGTGTAAATCCTGCTCTGTTTTCATCCCTAATTCTGATTTTTATTTCACACCACCCTCTGGCTCACCATGATTCAACTTGCCAGAGGAAGAAAGGAGCAAGTCTTGTGTGTGACCCACTTCTGACTTCCTTAAAACAGAAACGCTCATTTCAATTTGCAGCCATCACCATTAACATCTCTTAAAATATGCTGGGAGATAATTTTTTCCCATAAAAACCAACAACCATGGCCCAGCACCTCATGGAGTGAAGTGGCTTCACTGCCATTTGTCTCCTACCTCTCATTAGCTCCAGGACGTTGCTTCGAACTCAGAGCTGGGATTTTTCCCTCGCCAAGGGAAGCTGCCTGTGAGCTCTGGCTTAAATAAACCCTTGCTCTGACTTAACTAAACCCTGTCTCTGACTTAACTACACCCTCTCTCAGCCCCAGCTGGCCCTGTGGCCCTGCCTTACCCATCAGATTTGACTTTGCTGCTCTCTGTTGCAGGGACGAGCTGGCAGCGACGGTGCCCGGGGAATGCCAGGCCAGACAGGACCAAAGGTAGCACCACGTTTTTATGGATTTTGGGAATCTGCCTCTGCTTTTTAGCAGGAATGAGCTGAGGGATCCATGGAGAAGGAGCCCACCTTGCTTGGAGGAGGTTGTGAGGTGGTCCAGAGGCTCCTGTGAAGTTGTGGAAGTTAAAAGAGGGAAGTTAAACACACTCCTGGAAGGCAGAATAGCAATCTTTTCTTTTCTTTTCCTTTTCTTTTATTTTCTTCTTCCTTTCCTTTCCTTTCCTTTCCTTTCCTTTCCTTTCCTTTCCTTTCCTTTCCTTTCCTTTCCTTTCCTTTCCTTTCCTTTCCTTTCCTTTCCTTTCCCCTTTCCTCTTTCCTTTCCCTATTTTTAATGCCACTTTTTTTTAATTGCTGGATGAAATATGCTGCAGTTGTAGAACAAATACTTCAGAATCCCAATTACTAAAACCAAACACAAACACGTGGCTGGAAAGACTCTAGAACAGAGCCACCAAAAAGCCACCTATTAACGGGGTGAGGAAGTGGAGGAGGCGTGGTGAGGAATTTTAATCCCCCTGTATTTTTATATTGGAGACAAAATCCCTTCATTCCACTGCGATCTGCTGCAATTATCAGGCAGCAAAGAAGCTGCTCTGCTGGCAGTGGAATGCAGGGAAGGTTTGCCCAGGGAATGGTGCCTCAGAAGGTTTAAGCACTTTATTATGTAGATACTCAAGGCTGCAATGGATGAGGGGAGTTTGATGCAGAGACAGGAGACCACAAATCATTTATCCAGCAAAGTGCTCTAATGAGCCTGTGCCCTCCGAGGAGGGGCTGCCGGGGAAGGAGGGGATGGAAAAACGAGCAGTGCTGGGAAGGAGGAGGGAATTTGCTGGGAGCATGGGCAGGGAGATGCTCTAGGACCTGCCAGAAGGAGAGGGCTGGAGGTGACCCCGGTGCTCGACTCACTGAGAGATAAAGGAGCTGTGAAAGGGAGGAGCTGGTGCTGTTTTAATGATCCAAAACACACGTGGTTCACCCCTTTACAGGGAAAAGGGGCTTTTCCATATCCTGGGTTTTGCTCCCTGCCCCTCCCTGGGCACTGGTTGTCACCCAGGATTTGCAAACCCCTCAGTGTCTTCTCTCTTCTCCAAGGAGCTGAGGTATTTAGGAAGCAGCTCCTTCCTGTCCTAGTTTCATTCAGATACTGTCCAGAATTTATTTATCTCTATTTCTTTTCTCTGAGGGTTAAAAAGGATGCATGGGATGGTGGGAAAGCTCAGGGGACCTGTTGGCAGGTGTGGGGTTACCACAGTTTGCTCGTTGCAGTCTGTAATTCCACGGAATTACAACAAAATAAATAACTGGATTAGGAGAACCTGCCTAGAATGGAGATGAAAAAGCCATCCAGAGAAACTCTGAAATCCACATGGAAAAGCCCTAAAAACTGGGGGAAGAGGGAAGAGTTTAACTCCAAATGACTTTGAGGTGGTTTTGGTTGGTTTTTTTTTTTTTTCCTTGTTTTTATCTATAACTTTGAGATCATCCCCGGTCTGATGGAAGGTGAAGGCTGAATGTCTGAGGGAGAAAATCGATTCTTCCTTGACACAGAAAGGAAACAAATGGGAAGAGGATTCAAATATGGGTAGAAATGTGTTCTAAACTGGTTTTTCTTCCAGGGTGACCGAGGGTTTGATGGCTTGGCCGGCTTGCCTGGTGAGAAGGGAAACAGGGTAAGTTTTCTCCCACTTTTGTTCTGGGTGGGATGAAACCTGGGATGGAGGAGGTGGCTGGGAGGGGCTGGGATGGGCACAGTGGTGCCATGAGGAGGGGATGAGTGTCCCTAAGAGCCTGTGGGGTGTCACAGCACCCTCCCAGCATCCACATCCCAGGGAGCTGCAAGATCCCTCTGCAAGATCCTTACTGGGACTGCTCCAAATGGGAATGGGGAGGAAAAAATTACCTTAATACAATGCAGCCTAAAAAAACAAAGCAAGAGGCAAAACCTGCTGTTAGATGGTGCAGTTGGGGGTGGAAATTGCCTGAAATTACAGTGGGTTCAATCTCTTTGCTTTATAATTAAACAGTAGGGGGAAAAAACGGGAGAAGGTGGTTATTTTGGCAGGCTGGGTGTCCCTCCTCTCCCTGGAGCAGAGAGAGAGACAGCTGTGAGGGCACAGGGACCTGCAGCACAGACAGAAAAATCAAATCCATGCCTCGGTTCATCACCATTCCCTGATGGTTTCCATTGCCAGAGCGTTCGCACCTTCTCTGAAGCGTTTTCTGCCCTTTTTTACAGGGTGAGCCAGGCCCCCACGGCCCCCCGGGGGCTCCTGGAGAGGATGGGGAGAGGGTAAGTCTGCCTGTGGATTCAGCAGCCCTTGGAATTCCTCAGGAACCCCTGGAAACAAGAAGCAGATGCAGTGTCAGGCAGAGGCGTGGCAGGAGCTGCCAGCGCACGGCGGCTGCTCCCGGTCCTTGTGCCTTCCCTGGGAGCAAAGCAGGGGGGAAAGGAGATGGGAGTTGGAGTGGAAAGAAGAATTTGGATTTAAAGATCTGGTCAGGAAACTCAGGTTTTGTTAAAAGGGAGAAAAAAAAAACAGCACAACTAAAACGTTCCTCCTTTTGTTGAGTGAATTATCGCTTCTCATTTTCTGAAATCCAGAGAATTGCAGCGAAATCTGGGGAGCAGAAATTCCCGACAGAGGCGGGAATCAAAGATTAAATCACTCACTTCTCCTGCAGTCAGCAATGGAAGGCGTTTAGCAAAGCCCAGACTAGGTGATTGCAGCTCTGGTTTAAGAGGAGAGGTTGGAGATGCTGAACCCAGGGGCGTGTGGTTCAACCCGAGGAGCCAGCGTGGATTTCCCGGGCTCTAATCCCCTTCCACGATGTTTTCTTCCCTCCTTGGGCTGTTTGTTTCCCCTGTCAAGCTCAGATAATCACACTTTCCTCACCACAGGCTGGGCTGCGTTAATTAGTTTAATTACTTGTGGCTGTAAAGTGCTTTGAGGTAGAGCAGAGCAAAGCTGTGGCTGGGGGGGGAAGGAGGAGAACTTGAATCCCAAAGGGAAAAAGGAGCAATTCCAGGTGTGCAGGGAGCTGTGAGGGCAGAACTGGGGAGAAGAGCATGGATTTATCAGCAGAGGAGGAAGGTTTACAAGGGCTGGGATTGATTTCCTAAGAGGGAGCCTCAGGTGTGGGGTGATTTAAAAGCACCTCAGGGGAAGCACCAGTTGATGATTTGGGGATTTTGGGGTATCTGGCAGGATGTGGAACGGGAGGGAGGAAGAATTATCCCTTTGCTGCCTGAGGTTTATCTGAGGAGCTCTCATTTGGCTGAATCCCATCCTGCCTTGATGTTCAGTTTGGTATTAAATCTTGTGGTTGTTGTCTCACCTGCCCTGAGTTGTGTCCACAACCCCTTCTCTGTTGGCAAAATCCATCTTTCTAAACATCAGCAGGAATTCTGAAGTGTTTTTAGGGCCTTTCTAATCCCTGGTAAACTCAGTTTTAGTCCCCAGGCTTCCAGGGTGTTCCTTAGGCATGGAAACTCTGTCAGTCCTCCAGGGAAGCTGCTTTTCTGTGTGAATATTATTAAAAAAGGACAAAACCCCTGTGAGGTGACTGAATTAAAACTGGTTTTTTCTGTCTCTCGCTGCTTCTCCCCGTGCCTCTGCTGCTGCCCAGGGAGATGATGGAGAAGTTGGACCCAGAGGTCTCCCTGGAGAACCTGTGAGTATCCCTTCCCTTTGGCTTCTCCTCTGGGGCGTGGATTTGATATGGAAAAGGTGTTTTTACGGTCTTGTGGGGCAGCTTTCCCTGAGATCCTGCAGGGATTGAGCTCCTCTTGAAGCTCCACATGAACAATTTGAGAGTGTCCATGCTGTAACAACTCTGCTTTGCTTATTTTCACTAAGACACCTCCCACAAATGTGAGGGGGGGTTTGTTCATTTCTTTTTTGGGGTTTTTGTGGGTTTGGGGGGTTTTTAAATGAAAAGAATTCTCACTGGTTTTGTTTGCTCAGAAAAATCATAACTGTGAATGTAAAGCTTAGCTTAGATTAATCTCATGCTTCTCCTGCCTGTATCCCTCTCCTTGGTTTGGGATTGAGGTAATCAGGCTGGGTAGAAATTAGGTGTGGTAAGTGGATAGAAAATACAGTTTTTGTGAGTGTTCATAGCAAATTCCAGTGAGAAAAGGGATTTATCTCAGGGCAGTGGCAGCTTCACCACACAGCTCCCACACACTTTGTTCTGCCCAGTGTCAGTGACTCCTTTTAAACCTCAGGATGAAATCCTGGCAGGATTGAACTCAAGGGAACTTTTATATCTGACCTCAGTGGGGTCAATATTCTGCTCCCAGTGCACAAAACTTCTTAAATCTGCATTTTGTCAATGTTTGGACCCCACGTGCTGCGGAGCAGCTGCAGCAGGAGCTGGGAATTCCTGGTGTCAATAAGGATGGAGGAGATCTTAGTGGTGTTGGACAAATTCTTTGGACCAACCCAAAGAAATGCTTTCAAGGAGAATCCCACTGAAAAAAAAAACCCCAAACAAACAGTTGGGTTGTCAGTTAAATACTCTGAAAAAGCGTTTTCCCCCCTGATACTGAGTATTTGTCATTTATTGGCAAACTCTGCCTGTGGCTGGCTGTGGATTTCTGTGTGTGGTGCAGTTGTTGGCTGCTGATTTCATCCCAAATGCATTTCCTTTGTTATGAAAAGAACATTATCTATAATTTCCTTTCAGAATGTCTGATTTGGTTGTGCTGAGGCCCAGCGTGGTGGCCCGAGAGTAATGGATGGGAATTGTTGGACACAGTTCATGGGAGACAGGGAAGGGTTGGCATTTACAGACTCACTGGGACTAAATTATAGACAAGATGTCTGATTAACTTCTGGGAAAGATTAATCAACTCAGCTATCTCCTTAGCACATGTCCAAGCAATAACTTATGGCTTATTAACTTCCTAGAAGCGTTTATGTGCTCAGGTAACAGAGCAACAAAAGAGGAGCTCAAATGAGGATAACACACACAGGGAAGTTGATTTTTATTTCAGCAGCACGAGTAAAAGTCTCTGGGATGGCCAGGATGAAGGATTCAGCTGTATTACAGGGAATTTTGCTATGAATTTACACACCCTAAAGCTGGGGGTTTGTCTTCTCTGCCCTGAGCTACAAAAGGATCCCTCCAAATGTGGCTGAAACCAGTGGTGAGACTTCAAAATGGGTTTCCTTCCATCCTGCTCCATATCCTTCCAGTTGCCCTCACCAGTGGAGTTCCTGCTCTGGGATTCATGCAGGGCTTTATCCCAGGAGCTCTCCAGTGGCTGGGACAGACCTTTGGATTCATCCAGTTTTTGCTGGAAACTGCAAATTTTTTTGCAGCGTCAAAATCCCCACCACCTCCAAGATGAGACATTTTGTTAATGTCTCTATTTCACCCTGTAACATTTCATTTTAATTCCTCAGCCCTCTCTGCATCGTAAAAAGGGGGCTGTGCAATATTTGGGCAGGCAGATAAAAGTGCCCATCAATCAAGAACGATTCTCCTCCATGGCAGGGAAGGAGCTCCATCCATACAAATTCCCCCTGTTCCCCTCCTTTCAGGAAGGGCCTGGGATTAAAAGCTGAGCTCTCAGTGAGTGCTCACAGATCCCACCCCTTTCCTTCCACTCCAAACCCCCCTGAAGGCTCCAGGAGGGGCTGAAATGGGATTTGCAAAAATTCCTGTTGAGGAATACGAATTCTCCTGCCGTGTTTTCCTTATTTGATGTGATGCTCCAATCCCACCGATTTTCCCAAAGACAATGCCAGGTTAAATTCTAGGAATGGGAGGGAAACACCAGGAGAGCAGAAGTCCTGACCTGTTAATGCTGGAGGACCAAATGCCTTTAAAAATGTACATTTATGCTGCAGGCTGGAAACCTTTCCCAGCCTTGCCGAGTTGTGTGGATTGTCCATGATAAAAGCTCAGTCTGGAGAGATTTTTGGGATGATGCATTGGTGCTACCAGGTCATCCTTCACAACTTCCCAGCTGGAATGACTTGGCTGCAAAGAGTTTTGCATCCTTGTGTGGGTTACAGAGTAATCCAGGAATAGGATTAAATTAATAAAGAGAAGTTGATTCCAGGGAAATTTGTTCCAATCCAAGGAAGAAATGGCTGTGCCCATATTATTTAGCTTTGTAACTCTGTGCCCACAGGATTTCTCTCCCAGTTTGTAACCCAGGGGAGCTGCTGCAGCACCAGCAAGGTCCTTCCCAGCCCTGCTGTGTCCCTGTCCAGCGTGCTGCTCATCCTGATCCATGCTGGGAGAGCACTGGGAATTCTAACCCTGTTTTTTTCCCCCCACAGGGACCCCGAGGACTGCTGGGCCCCAAGGGACCCCCAGGACCCCCTGGGCCACCGGTGAGTTCCCTGCTCCCCTCCCCAGAGCCTCCCAGACCAAAAAAAACCCCTCAGCCATTCCAGCAGATCATCCAGCTGCATAATTTCCCACATGTGGGCAATGAAAAGCAGTGGTATCCCGAAAAAAAAAATCAAAAATCGTGGCTCAGAGTCTGTCTTGTCCCCAATTTTCAGTGGTGTCACGTCCAGTCACGGCAGCAGCAGATTTGCCCCACCTGAGTAAATATTAATGCCTTGCTCAGGCTGGAAGGGAGGAATGAGAGTTATTAACACAGTGCCTTTGCTATTAACTCCTGCCCGAGGGCTCTGAAGCAGTTCCTTCGTATTCCAGGCCAGAGCTGAGGCTGGAGCATGTGGGCTTTGATTCAGGAGACCTCATCCCTGGAAGTGCTGATGCAAGGGCTCTCCCTAAATCACTGCTGCTCGCTGGAATCCCAGACCTTAAAACCCAGCCCTAAAGCTAAAGGGGTCAGTGTTTAATGGGGGAACATTTTGTGGCCCTTCACCCCTCCTGGGATGTGAAGACACCTTTGCTGTGAGCTCCTGGTGCTGCTGGAGTTTATTGAGGAGGAATTGAATTCGGGATTTGCTCCCAAACTGTCTCATCATCCACAGATGGGATGTTACACGCAGATCCCAGCAGAAGCTTGTCCTGGAGAAAAGGAGGCTCAGGGAAATCTTATTCTCTACAAGTCCCTGGCAGGAGGTTGTGGTGAGGAGGGTCAGTCTCTTCTCCCAAGCAACAGGATGAGAGGAAAAGGCCCCAAGTTGTGCCAGGGGAGGTTTAGGGTGGGTTTTAGGAACAATTTCTTCCTAGAAAGAGTTGCTAAGCAGCCCCCAGGGAATGGTGGAGTCACTATCCATGGAAGTGTTCAAAACCCACGTGGATGTGGCACTTGGGGACGTGGTTTGGTGGTGAGCACAGTGCTGGGTTAATGCTGGAGTTGGTGATTTTAGAGGTATTTTCCAACCTGAACAATTCCATGACTCTGAAATGGTGGCAGGGGAACATCTCCGTGTTCCCCCCTCAGTGAAGGTGCTCAGGGAGTGTTTGACCCCAGTTTTTTGGCACAAGGCAGCACAGCCCTGTCACCTTTACCTGCCTGCATCCCAAGCCAGGTGTTTTTCCCTCTTTTCCTTTGCCACTCCATGCCTGCTCGCTGTGGGATGCAATCCAGCCAGGATTTCCTCAGCCTGGTGCTGATTGTGCCTCCCAGGCAGGTGAAACCAAAGGGAAAAGCACTGAAATGACTTTAAAAAATCCACCTGGATTCATGGAATTGGCTGCTTTACCAAACACCTGTAGGAAATCATTCCCTTGCCACGTGATCCAAGGAGTTTCTTGATTTTTAAATTATTTTATGGCAATTTCCCTGCTTTTGTGGTGTGAAATAATGAGATATTTTCTTACTGCTGCTTTTTTTTTAAATCCTTCCAAGGGTGTGGCTGGCATGGATGGACAAACAGGTCCCAAAGGGAATGTGGTAAGTTCTCCCTGCAAATTTTTACAGGCAGTTCAGATATTCTGTAGGGCAAAATGAGGAATTCTGTTAGATTAGGTTTGCTAATTGCTTTTTAGCCTGGTCTAGATTCCTATCAAAGCCTATGAAAAGCACCAGGAACGTCTTCCTGCAGCAAATGGATGTTAATTTATTGTAATTTCTGATGGAATTACACATTATTTCTCCGTGAAAGATGAAACATTTTCGTCGAGATGCATGCTGGGCTAATGAATATCAAAATAGAGGCATTTAGCTGAGAGGGGAGAAAATTTCTCTGGGTCTTGGATGGATGGGATGGATTCCCTGGAGAAGAAATGCAGGGCCGGGTGGTGTTAGAGCCGTGCTCAGCTTCTTTGGGCTGGAAATCCTTGGACAGGAGTCAGCATGCCTTGAAGTCACTTCCTCCTTCCTTATCCCACTGGGAAAAGTTGTTTCCAGGAGCTCTTGGTTACTGGGAGAAGGTCAGAGAGGGTTCAGGGTGCTGTGGGAGGGTGTGGATGCAGCTCAGGTGTGTGGGAGTACAGGGATGTGGCTGGGGAATATCCAGGAATTGTGGTTCCATCTCACCTTTCCCACCTTCACCCCTGCCCTTGTCTCCTCACAGGGCCCTCAGGGCGAGCCAGGCCCCCCAGGACAGCAGGGGAACCCAGGGGCTCAGGTAAGAGCAAATCTCCTTCTCCACAGGTGGGAAAAAGGGATGGAATTCAGCACCAGCCTCACTCCCCTGCCAGAAATGGGAGCAGCAATTGGAGGGATTTGCTGGGAATTGGCTCAAGGAGACTTTGCTGCTCCAAAATCTTCCTGAGAACGCTCCCAGTGTCGAATCCCCCAGTTCTCACCTGGCTGTGGCAAAGCCAGAGCTGCTGTAGGAATCTCTTTGGCTGAGTCACACCTTGTGTGGTGTTTGACATCCATCCCACTGTCCAGTTCCCCCAGAGCCAGGTGGGCAGTACAGATATCCAGGCCTTTCCCATGGCTCTCAGGGAATCCTGCTCCTCAGAGCATCCCTGTTTCCCCCCTGGGCCGAGCCTGGCTGCCCACAGCCTGTGCAGCTCTCCAGAGCTAAAAGGACATTTTCTTGCCCCTCACAAGATATTTTGGGTATGAATGGAGCTGGGGAAATCCCCAGCCCTCACAGGCACTAAAATAATGCTCTGCTGAGACTCTGCCAAGATGCATTTGGAAGGAATAACTCGTTCCGTAACAACCCTAATTTTATTTTTTTTTTTTTTTGGCTTTTCGCAGGGTCTTCCAGGTCCACAAGGCGCCATCGGTCCCCCAGGAGAGAAAGTGAGTTTAAATTCAGCTCTGGCCTCAACCATGGATTTACATTTTGCTCCTTCAGCTGCTCCTTTGCCCCATGTGCAACATCTGTTTGCAGCCGTGGCCATGAAAGTCTAATGCCTCTCATTCCAGACAGAGCAGAGATCAAGCCAGCTCGGTTTACCTCTAATTCATCATATTTGCATTCATTTCCCCTCTGAGGAGAAACATTTTGAAGGCAGCCTATGGTAAAACATGAGGAGAGGATTGAAAATTGCCCTTTTTCCGTGGGTTTTGGAAGTCTGAGTGGGATGATAATGGGAAGAGCCCACGGATCCCCTCCCTCTGCCTCTCTGATTTTCTGGCTGTTGACGTGGGGTTGGTGCTGGCCTTGAACTATCAGGATTTAAAAGAGGAGAAGTTTCCCCCAGCAGCCCTGGGACCAGCAGGATTTAAAGGAGAAGTTTTTCCCTCAGAGGAGTCGTTCAGGGTGTGCTCAGCTCGAACCGAGCAGGGACGCTCTGTGTGTGTGTCCCTGGGTGTCCCCTCCTGCTTGTTTGGAGTGGAATTACCGATAATTCCCCTCTGAAGGAGCACATTGACAGCTCTGCCAGATAAGCAGCACTTCCTGATGTGTGAGAAATCAGCAGTTGCTAATTAAAAGGTGCTCACCGAGCAGCGTTAGAGCAGCAAGTCCTGTCAGCTGGGGGCAGCTCCTCTCCTTTGTCATTTTTCACCCAAAAATGGGCGTTTCTTTGCCCTGTGACCCCATGGTTTGATGTCATCCACCTTGTCCTCAGGCAGCTGAGCAGCATCCTGGGTTTTTGGCAGGATGTGGTGCCTCGAGCTCTCATTGCTGCATCCTGGCTGTGTGAGAGGTGCCAGCACGGGCACTGCAGCATCCCGGGGTGCTGGAACAGCTCTGCCCCCAGAAATACACAGATTCCCTACAAGCCGTGACAGCTTTTCCATCTCTCACAGCTGGGAGAAGCGGGAAATGTGGCTGAAAATCCCCGTCCTCTGATGCTCTGGGGGCTCTGATTGATTTTCTGTTTGTTTTTAGGGCCCGCTGGGCAAACCTGGCCTCCCTGGCATGCCTGGTGCTGATGGGCCCCCGGTAAGTGCTGCTCTCCTGCTTCCCTGCCAGGGCTGATCCTGCATCCATCCAGCCTGGAATGGCCCCTGGGCTTGGGAAATGGGAGCGCGGGTTGTGGTTTGAGCCCCTCACAGCTCAAAGGGAGGGAATGGGAAGGGTAAAAGCAAGAGAAGTCACGGGTTGGGATAAAGGCAGTTTAATGTGGAGATAAAGAGAGTTGAATATGGAAGAAAAAACAATTTAATATGGAAAAAAACAACATCCTGCAAGGTCAGCTCACCCTCCTCGCAGGCTGGGATCAGTTTAGGAAGCCCTGGGAACTTCTCACCATCTCTTCAAGCCCCTTTTCTTGTCCCTCCTCTGTGTTTCCTGGATGCTGGCAGCTCCCCGAGGCAGGGATGGATCCTGTGTGTGTTTATTCACATCCCAGCCCGTGCCTGGGGCGCTCCTGCCCTCGCCCTGGGCGCTGCTGCACAGGGTTGATAAGAGCAGGTGGAAATTACCTGTCAATGTTCCATTCTTGCAGCTTCCCCGTCTCTAATCCTACTTTAAACATCATTTGCTCCTCGCTCTAGAAATCAGTCTCAAAAAGATCACCGGCCTTTCAACCCGGTCTCATTTTTACCCATCTCATTCTTTCATTTAAGAATGAAAACCGCAAAATTGTTTCATTCTGCAAATGCAAATGCAGAGCACGGCCCGAGGAGAGAAAAAAAAAAAAAGAAAGAAAAAGAAAAATTACATTTCCCACCCTGGGATTATCATTCCTACAGAGGGCACTTGGAACATCCGTACAATTGTTAGCTGAGTCAACAGAGCAGCTCCAGCAAAGCCCAGAACATCTCTAAATCTGTAGGTTTTGATGTGAAATTCCTGCAGCAGCCTCCGGGGAGGTTCTGCTGGAGAAACTCTATTTTTATGCAGCCTGAAGGCTGTGGAGGAGCTGCAGAGTGGCTGTGCATGGACAGGGACCTTTCCCGCAGGTGGGCAGCGTTTGAGGGGTCGGGTTGCTCTTTCCAAGGACAAAACACGTTCTCTTTATGGGAATCTGTCTTGGAAAATCCCTGAAAATCCCTGAGGGCCTCGCTGTGAGAGCTGCTCGTCAGTCTGTGATCTCAGGAGCAGCCAGGGAGATGGGCACGGTGAAAATGGGGATATTTAGTGCAGGGTGGGCCAAAGCTTTTGAAATCCTGCCGCAGGTCCATCCTGGAGCTGAAGGCAGGAGTGGTTTTATGGATCTTTTGTGGCCTGGTGCTCTTGGTGCTATTAAGCTCACAGGACAAACTGAGATTTGAGTTTTCTCCCCCGTTTTGCTGCTGTAGGAATGACAGCTGTCACTTTGTTCCTTTACTAAACCAGCCTGGTTTAGGGAGTCTGGCTTGTCTGACATTCCTGTTCTGGAACTGCTGATGGGAGACACTCAGAGTTTTCTTTGTTATATTGGAAGAAATTTGTGGATTTAAAGGAGGGAGTTCAGTGAAGACACCAGTGAGTGCAAAATGGCTTCAGAGCAGCTGGAGGTGCTTCCATCATCCTTTAAAAATGAAAGTCCCTAGGTGTGCAGTGAGTGCCCTTTTAGGGGTCATTGATATTATGGATATTGCCAATCCAAGAGTTCTTTTAGATCCCAGCTCCATTTGGGATCCAGCTGTAGGGAAACCACTAAAAATCACTTTGCTGGGTTCCTCCCATTTCTCACTGATCCTCCCAACTCTACCTGAGGCAATTCACAATTTCATTTTTACTGCCTGTGACCCCAGCAAAAGGCTCTAAAGGCTGTTGATGAGAACACGTTGGAAACTCTGGGATGCTGAATTATTCAGCATCAAATCCCAAGAGGAATGCTGGCCAGCCTCCAGCCAGCCTCCGTCTCACAGGGATGCAGGTTAGCTGAGCACTTGTCATGGGATCTGGGACTGGACTCCAGGAATTAGGAATTTAATGAGGGGCTCTGACCAGTCTGGGCATCTTGTGACCTTCACAAGTTTTCTGCCACCCAGATTCTATCCGTTTTTCCTACCTGCAAAATCCCTGTGTTGCTTTGCTGCTGAACTCACCCAGGTGTTCTGCTGTGCAAAGAATATTCCAGAATGCTTCATGCTGCTCTGCTGGGATGTGGTGAAGGGTAAAATTAGCAATAACCAGGTAGAAAAGCACCAAGGATCCAAATGCTGCTCTCTTCCTTTTGGGAAAAGTGAGGTGGCTTCAGGGGGCCACTGGTGTCAGTAGGAGCTTCCTGGGGAGCAGCTGCTCTCTGACAGATAAATCACAGCTACCAAAGCATTAAATGTGCACTAAACCCCAAAATTCTCTTTGTTTCTTTTATCCATAGGGTCATCCTGGCAAGGAAGGTCCTCCTGGAGAGAAGGGGAGTCAGGTAGGTGTCCACAGAACCCTCAGCTCTGCCAAGAGATGGATCTCCACAGGGTTGTGGGGCAGGGGAGGTGCTGAGAAGCAAACACAGCTGAATTTAACAGCTGAGCCCAGGTTTGATCTGTGTGGGTGTCTCTCCTGGTCTGAGCTCCTCCAAGCTCTCCTGGCCAGCAGAGCTCCACAGACCAGCACACACCAAGAACCTGTGAAGGAAAGCTTGCTCTTGACAGACACAAATCAATATCCTTTGTGGCACAGGGAATGCAGAAAATAGGTTTTTGTTCCCCTCCCTCTCCAAGTCCCTCTTCAACAATATATTTGAGATTATTGCCAGAGGCCAAAGCCCTTGAATTATGCACTGGTCCATCTGTCCAGGAGATTTGCCAGCTGCATTCCTGCTGCAGCCCAGGCATCAGAGAACACTGCACTTGTCCGAAGTCTCTGCTTAGAGCTCAGCCCAGCTGGATGGACATCCAGGAGTGCTGGTGCTGCTGGACACAGCCACAGCTGGATTTGTCCCACTGGTGTCACAGGAGGCTGAAAATTCCAACCTTCCCTTTTTGGGGCTGATCCCTCTTCTCTGTGATCATCTCTGGTTCTGCTCTTCCTGCAAACCAGGGTGGTTTGGGAGCAGGGAGGCAGAAGAACATGTTTCTCCTCCCTGGTTTTCTTCAACCCAAGCCACAGATCATCACTCTGGTGTATAAATCCCCTTTCTAAGAAGTTTCTGCCATCCTGACTCTTGTCATCCTCTTTTTCCTCTTGGATGGATCTTTGCCATCATCTCAGCCCACTACATCTGCTGCAGGTGATGCTCCTGCAGCTCCCTGGGCTCTTTTGGACTCTTGGGGGCTATTTTGGGCTATTTTGGGTTATTTTCAGGTGGCTGCTGCCATTCCTATCCCATGTGGGAAACAGGAAATTCGTTTTCCACACCTCTTCCTTATCTCTGCACCGTTGTGTTGGTTTCTGATGGGTTTTTCTTGTTTGCATTTCGTTCCCCTCAGGGTCCCCCAGGTCCTCAGGGCCCCATTGGTTATCCAGGACCACGTGGAGTCAAGGTAAGGAGATGCAGGAGCAGTGTCCATGTCACTGGGATTCTCCAGCCTGTGCTGGACTCTGCTGGTGGGCACAGGTGTCCACTCAGGGCCACCTCAGGGACCATTTATTGCTCCAGCGAGTCTTGGGCCAGCATTTTATCCATGGGGATTACAAATTCCCTGCTCCTCAATAACCCCAGTTCAGCACTTTGGAGAGATTTCCCTCGTAATTCTGGGAGAGCAAGGCTCGCTCCCATTCCTGTTCTTCCCAGTTTACAGCCAGAGTAAATCCCAGCCAGAATGTGCAGCCTTTAACAAGGTTGATAAACCAGAGCAGCCTCTTCCCAACACAAAGCCAGCTTTTCATGCTCCTGATCCCAAGCCTTGCTAGGCAGAGCCTGAGTGTCTCAGCCATGTGCTTTTTCATGGGTTGAATTCCAGCTCCTGCCTCATTCCTGTTTCTGATGAGGCAGTGGGGGATTTTTCCCCCGTTCACCTGTGCTTTTCTGACCATCAGGATGTACTAATTCAGGTGCACATGCATCCTGCATCCCAAAAATCCTATGGATCCACAGGGATCTGCACTGGCAAACACAAACACAGCTTGGGGAGTGAGAAAGGTGAAGTTAAATCCTCTCAAACCCCCCCTTTTCAACAGCAGAAACCCATTTGCTGTTGCACCTTCAGTGGGATGTGTTCAACCAGAGCAAATTTCCAGCTCATTTCTTGCAAGGCTGCAAGATGGAGACAGAGTGATCCATTAGGGAATGTTGGATTTCCCATTACAGTGGAACTGCTCCACATTAAAAGGAGTTAAAGAAATCTTGTGGTGCACCAAACCCCACAGCCAAGGTTTAGCTTCCTGCAAGCAGCGTTCCGTGAACTGCACGAGCCTCCAGCTTGGGGGGGAGGAAAAAGTGTCTGATTGGGTTTGTAGCCATAAATAACTCTCAGATCTTTCCTCCCTTAGCAGAGCCCTGCTCTGCTGCACAAATCTTGATGGATTTTTAATTATACTTTTCCTTGACGTGCTAAAAGGAAGAAAAACTTGAAACACCCAAGCAAAGTATTATTCCTTTTAAAAAAAACCCCAAAAGTGGTGGTTGTTCTTGTGCTAGTGTGGATACCCAATGGTTCTTTTTTTCCAGTTTTTTTGGAAAATATAGACAGAAAAAAGATTTCATAGTGAATTTTATCCCTGAGAACAGAACTTATGGGTAGAGACCACCAACCCCACCTACCAAATCAACACAGGAGAGGTTTGGAACCATAAGATGCTCCCTGGTGAGCCAAAAGCCAGAGGGCAGCAGCTGATATTTAATTAATAATATGTTTAAGAGCATCACATTTTGTAGAGATACAATTACCAACATCAGAGAAAGCAAAAATCATCACGGTTAATGGTGACTTTTAATTTCTTCACTCTAAACTTCCCCTATACCTTGTAATATCTGGGTTTCTCTCCCAAGGGAGCAGATGGAGTCCGTGGCTTGAAAGGCACCAAGGGAGAAAAGGTGAGTTCAGTTTGGGTTGAGTTTCTACAGTTTCTGAGCATTTTTGCTGGTGGATCCCACAGGATTTTCCCTGGGACGTTTTCTCCTGCACAAGGGGTTTTTCTTGGGGGAAAAAAGGGGACTGAGCAGCCTTCCTTCATTGCTGCCCCTCTGCAGCAAATCCAGCAGTTTTAGCTTAGATCTCCCAAACTTTAAAACTTTCTGAGAACTGTGTCTTCATTGCCTCTCAGGGATCAGCTGTAGGAGGAGATGCATTATTAATTAATCTGCAATTAAACCTTCTTGGCTGAAGGAAATACTGCAGTGTCCTGGAGGCTGCCAGGGAGCCGGGGGTAAAACCTCCTCCATGAGAATAAAACCAGTTCTACTTCAGAAATAATTGGTTCCCTGTGCTGCCAAGGTCTTGTTATTCACATTGGGCCTGTTTGTGATGTTGGCTTGCAGGCAGGATGGGATGGAGGGCACATCTGGGGACACTGTAGGGGTCCCTTGGGGTTCTGGATGGGTTTCCATGCCTGTTTGTGCACTCCAAGGACTTGTGGTGGGCAGTGTGGGGACCTCATCTTGGGCAGGGGCTGTACAGTGAGGCTTGAGAAACTTGAATTCTTGTTTCTTCCCCCTCTCTACACCTTGGGTGATTTTTCCCTTCTCCATTATTTAGGGTGAAGATGGTTTCCCTGGCTTCAAAGGTGACATGGGCATCAAAGGAGACCGGGTAAGAGTCAATGTCCAGCAGCTCCTGGCTGTTCCCAATGTGGAACCATCTCCTGCTCCCCTGTGTGACTCTGCTGGAGCTGGCAGTGCCACAATCATCTCCCAGCTCAGTCCTGTCCGCTCTCAGATGTCCCAATAATTCCCCAAATTTTCCTGCAGTTGCCCTCAGGCCTCAATTAAACACTTTCCAGGGCTTGCTTTGCACATCCAGCCACAATTTGGGAAGCAGGAGGAGGGTGAAAGGGCTGCAATCAGAGCTAATGAAGGCAGTTTTTGTGGAGATATTCCGTGTGTGGATGGGATAAAAGCTGCAGGAAAAGATGGATTTTGTAGGAACAAAACCCCGGTGCTTTGGTTACACTCCACAGTTTCATCTCTCCTGAGCTTCCTGGTGAAGCCCAGCTTTATCCAAGAGCTGTTTCAGCAGCTCCATGGAATATCTATGGCATCTGGGACCTGCCTGCCTAATTAACACTTCTCTTGTAATTAACAGGGGGAAATTGGACCCCCCGGCCCTCGGGGTGAGGATGGGCCCGAAGGTCCCAAAGGTCGCTCTGGCCCCAATGGAGATCCGGGGCCTCTTGGGCCTGCTGGAGAGAAGGTGAGCCAAGGATGGGAATCCCATGTTTTACACTAAACCCCACTGGTTTTGGCTGTCTCAAGAGGGTGGGGAGCTGTGAGGGGACAGTTTTAGGGCAGAGGGATGAAGAGGAGCTGTGGGAGTGTTGTGTGAAGGGAGACCTGAGGGATGTGGGTTTAGTGCAGCCACATGGAGGCTTTGGTCTCTTTGGGGTTATTTGTTTGGGTACAATGCCTTCAAAAAAAAGATCAGAGGGGAATAAATGGAGAAATTAAAAGTATCATGGACTCCAGTCTAATTTAAATAAAACCTCAGCCATTCCCAATTAATCCCCAGCACAGTTACAGTGCTCACTCTGCATCTCCCCACTGGGAATGCCTCAGGGAGGCCAGAGGATGAGCTCAGTGCCCCAAAGTTTAATTCCACCCAGGTTCCATCTGCTCTGCTCCTTTCTGCTGGCTCTGATGCTGCTCCTGAGGTCTAACACACTTTTCTTTGTATTCCAGGGAAAACTTGGAGTGCCAGGACTGCCTGGGTATCCGGGCAGGCAGGGCCCGAAGGTAACGGGGATGGGGAGGTTTGGGATGGGATGGGGAAGTTTGGGATGGGATAAGGAGGTTTGGGATGGGCTGGAGAGCCCAGGGACACAGCCAGGCTCAGCCCCTTCTCATGGGACAAGGTTCTTCCTTCCCACCCATGCAGGACAAAAATAGGGATGGGCAAAAATAGCTCCCAGCCCTGTGCTGGTGGGATTCAAGGGCTGGTTGTGCATGGTCCTAAAGTGATGGGAAGACCTGGAGAAGGGGTGGGAAGTGCAGGGATGGATATAAGCAGGCTCCCTGGGAGCTTTCCTGCTGGTAAAAGGCATTATAGTCCTTCTCCTTGGATTAGGGTTTTTATCTTCCAGGATAGTGTTATCTAATTAATTAAGGAGAATTGCTAATGACTCAGGATCTCCCTGAAATGAAAATAAAGCTGCCATTTGCATATTTGCAAACATCCTTTGTAGCTTATCTCCACGCCCACCTCCTTTTGGGCCATTTTCAAGGCGTTTTTTTAAATTAAAACCGTGAATTCCACTCCATACACTTAGGCTACAGCCCGGTTTTCACATGCCCTGGAGGCTTTGGGAACTTATGTTTTTGTTAACTTTTTTGTAAGAATCATATTTCATTATTCATGTTCACTGCTTAAAAAAAACAACAACAACAAACCAACGCAGGCTTGTTTCATTCTGGAGACATAATTATCTGCAAGAGATTGTTTCCTGCTTGTGGTGTGGATGGTTTATTTTTTAATTTGCATTTTACATCTGGAGTAGGGTTGGGGAGGGTGGTTTTTGCATTTTCTTGGACTAATTCGTATTTTAAAAGCAGCAGCAGCAATTCTCCAGGCACTGACATCAGAAAGGAACAAGGCAGGAGTTAAATTTTCATGTGCACCACAGTGACTTAGGAGCTAAAATCCCGAATCCTGCCTGGGCTCCCATCACAACCGTGGGCTTGGGCCTTTGCAGGGACTGCTAATGAGGCGTGGATCTGATTTTTCATGGTGTTGTTTTTGGAGGAAATTTAATTCCTGTGGTCATCCCAGGCCTGAGTCGGTTTTGCTGTTTTCAGAGGGAGGTTTAAGGGACAGGGGTGGGATCTGCTGGGGTCACTCCAGGCCGGTGGGTGCTGCTGGGGATGGCCAGAGCTGCCCCTGGCTGTGTCCTGAGCCTCTCCCTCTGTGTTTGCTCTTTCCCAAGGGCTCCATCGGCTTCCCAGGATTTCCAGGAGCCAACGGAGAGAAGGGCACACGGGTAAGAGCTGTTTTGTCCATTGCTTCCCTGATTTTTTTGCTCTCCAAAGCTCCTGGAGGATGTGGGGATCTCTCCACTGCTGCTCCAGAGGCTTTCCCACTTAGGAATTGCCCAAAAAGGCTCATCCCAGGATGGGGTTCCTGCTGCAGGACAGGAGGATGCTGGTGATAGCACAGCCAGCAGCTTCCCAATTAAACCCTGGAAATTTTCCCCTCAGGATATTTGAAGAGACTCCTCCAAACCTGAAGCCTTCCTGTGCTGTCAGACTTTGTTCAGGGCACAAAGAGCTCTTTAATTAACAGTAATTATTAGAGATGGCTGGATCTGTTCAGAAGCAGCCAGAACCATCTTGAACCTAAGTTGAAATTCTAAATGCATGGCTGAGAACACTCTCAGTGCTTTTAATAAGCTGCTCAAAATTCAGAGACACCCTGGAAATCAGGGGGTTTCATCCCCCAGCCTTGTCTCTCCCTCTCACCCCACCTCCACAGCCTTCTCTCAGAATAGGGATTGTCTAAATATACTGATTTATTTTTTATCTGCTGCAGAACATGCTCGAATTAAGGGATTCAGAGTACAAACAAAGTCATTTTCTGCACCAGCTCCGGTCACAGTGACAAGAAGGGGGAGTGAGGACAGCAAGTGGAATTAGTTTCCTTTTTACTCTCATTTAAATAGAAATGACTTCTAACAGACAGCTTTGAGAGGAGCCCAGGAAATATAAATCACTTTGCACGGCGTTAATATCGTGCCACTGCAATTTGGGTTATATCCATCCCCCTTTTTTATTATTTCATTTCATTCTGAACTACAAATTCTCATCCTCATCCTTCCCTCTGCTCTGGCTGGGCAGGAGGAGGGAGGCCAGGAAATTCAGCCTGGAATTCACTGGAGCCCTGGAATTACCTGAATTAGCACCTTCCTTCTCAAATTGACAGCAATAAAACCCCTGGGCTGGATTTTTGGGGGGGTATAGAACAGCAGGGAGGGATGTGCAGCTTTGAACCCTCCACATCCATGGCTGATTTTATTCTGGGATGGAATAAAATCCATCTGGGATGGGATGGGAAACCTTCCAGGGAGTGGAGAAGGTACCAGGAGCTGGGCATTTATGAGGTTGGAACAAATCCTGAGGGGGTTAGGCTTGAATTTTGGCATTATCCAGCCTGAAAGGGATTGGGGAGGGAGCAGATCTGATGGGAAAGGGCCCAGGTTCAGAACCAAGCCATGATAAGAGAAGAAAAGACAAAAAATCAGCACTTTAGTCACTTTTATTCCAAATTATCTTTGTGCCTTTAATGGAGGTAGTGAGGATATTTAGTTACACCCTTGGCATGCCACACATTTCTTCAGTCCAGGAATTAAAAAGGGGTTTTTTACCTTTCAAACATTGATTTACTTCATGGCAATTTCAATTTTTTTTTTTTTTTTTTTAATTTTAAATGGGTGATTAGACCATTTCTACCATTTTATACCCAATCCACCAGCCTGCACTCATTTTATCAGTGTAGAGAGAGATTTTCATGGACAAATCTTTCCATTAGCAAAAGGAGCTCAGCTTGGAAACTTGAGAGTAGCAGAAATACTGATTTTCAGGAACAGCTTTGCTATCCATCTTTTTTTTTTTTTTCTCCCAAGTATCCCCTTTGAAATAAGAGAAAAGCAATTTTATACAGAATTACAGGCTGAGCTGGGGTCCAAATGCAGACCCTCATCTTAATTTAAGTCTTGTTGATTTTAGATTTGATAAATCCCCCTCTGGTTCTCCTTAAAACCACTCAATTTGCTGGGTTTATGAGTGTGTTCACATGGAGTCAAGAAAGAGAATTTCCAAGGTTTTCTCCTCCAGTTCATTGTGGAAGAACTCAGTTTGCAGCTGAAACAACCCTAAATCATTTGTTTGCCTTTTCTTTATCACCTTGTCACCATTAAGCTCTTCAACCCCCTGGTTGATGTGGCCAAAATCATGCAAATCCCACTTTTCTCTCACAAAATGGAACTCAGCTTTTCTACTTGTTGTTTCAGAGCACAAAGAGTCTTCCCAAGCCCTTAAATAATTTTTAAAAAAGGTGAAAATCAGAAGTGGAAGGGCAGGACCTGCACAGGCAGCTGAATTTTGGTGCTGCGGTGCTGAACTTCCCCAAACACGAAAGTTCAGCTTGTAACTGTTCAGTTGTACAAAAAAAGGGCTGGAATGGTAAAAATTGAGAGGGGAAAAAAGGGATGAAGATGATTAAAGGATGACTCTGAGAAAAGGCTGGGAAAACTGGGATTGCTGGAGTTGGGGTGAGCTGATTGTGGCCTCCCAGAACTCGAAGGGAACCTGCAGGAAAGATGGAGAGAAACTGTTTAAAGGAGCCTGGAGTGACTTTGGACTGGGCTTGGAACAACCTGGGCTAGTGGAAGGTGTCCCTGCCCATGGAAATGTTTGGAATGAGCTGTGCTTTGAGGTCCCTTCCAACCCAAAGCAGTTTTTGATTCTCTGTTTGGTGCTTTTGGAGAATTATGACCCATTAAATCCCCCAAGAGCTGCTCATCACCGAGCCCATCCTCAGCTCGAGGAGAGCTCAGGGTCTTTTCAAGACCTGCTCATGAAATCAATAGTTAAACATGAATAAGAAATCTTATTTTCAGACCTCAGAGGCCTCTGCCATGAGCAGGGGCAATAGATTTCCCTGCTTGCCCCATCTGACAGCGCCTGGGGGATGTGGAACTCCCCAAATCCACCCATTTCTTTGTGTGCCTCGAAAATAATCTGAATTTAGCTGCCTTCACGTCAGAATCCTTGTTTGAAAAATACAGCTCTGGGTACATTTATGGGGAATATAAATTCTCTGCGACTGTACACGGGGCTGAATGCATGATTAATGACAGCAATAAGCAGGGGCAAATTTGGCATAAAAATAGAATTGTGGAAGCAGGAGAGGAGTGTGGGGGCTACCTGAGGGGAGGCAGCACCCCCTCCTCCCTACCTGCTCCCAATTTAGCCTCTCAGAGCTCAAAGAAAACCAGCTGAAGTACTTTAAAGGGAATTTTGTAATTAATTAAAAAAAAAAAAAGCCAGCAGGCTTTAATAAATGGAGCTGCAGAACAAGGAAGATTTCAGCAGGACTAATTTTAGCAGCTGGGAGAAAGTTGATGGTAAAGTTTTCCAGCTCCTGTTTTATGTTCTGCTGGTTAATGAGTGTCAGAGCCGAGCAGGCGGCGCAGCGAGGTGATGGATTTGGGGCAGAAAGTGGCAAAGTGATATTTTAAGCAGCCACTGTTCCTTCCATGGGATCGAGGCTTCCTCTCCCTTCCTTTCACAGGTGATTGGTGCCATTAATGGGCTGCAGGTCCAAAGGGGCAAAGTCAAGCCCCTCAGCGTTTTTATGGCCACATGACACCAGCCAGAACTGGGCTTTTAGGCCGTTCCTTTTCTTTTAGGCACAGCTTAAAGTGCTGCCAGATCAAGGCCCCAGCGGCCTCTGCCTTCTCCATGTCAGGATTAATCCCAGTTCCCCACCCCAGGGAGCTGAGTGCAGCTGTCAGATCTCATGAGCTGCTGCCAAACAACACCTGGAATTCCTTGTTTAGCTCCGAGTTAGGGAAGATTTGTAAATATGTAGGGCAGCCTAATTGGCCTGTGTGGCAGGAAGGAGCTGCTCCCAGCAGGAATCTGCTGCCTCTCCTTCTACATCCCACTGCAACACCTGGGAGCAGCAGGGTGAGGGCCCTGCCCTACATCAGTGGGGGAAAAAAGGGATTGCAGGTGTTGGGGTGGCAGAGTTGAAGAGCTTTTTGGCTGGGTTTTTGGGATACTGCATGGTCCGAGTGGGTGGCCTCATCTTTGAAAGCCTTTGTGGGGTTTTAAAGGACTTGGGATGCTGTTCCTGAAGAAATTCGTTCCCTCAGAGAACAGATGTTGTCTGGACATTGGGATCACTGTCCAAACCTGCCCAAGTGCTATAAATTCAAATAAACACAAGAATCAGGAGAGGAAAGTGAACCTGCTGCTGATTTTTTCATGGCAGATGAGAAGCAGAAAGGTTCTGAGGCAGTTTGCTGGGCCGTGCTGTGGGTTCCTCTGCTGTGGTGCTGGTTCCTAATCCCTTCTCCTTTTCCATTCCAGGGCACTCCTGGCAAGCCAGGTCCAAGGGGGCAGCGTGGTCCGACGGTAACGAGCCAGTTCTTCATCCTTGTGCTTTTCAAAACCTTGTCATGGCCAAAGGGAAACTGGGATGTGCTTTGTGTCCTCACTGGGAGGGATCTGGCCTTCAGCAGCTGCAGCTAAGCCAGGGAGATGCTGATTTGGGGCTGGGTCTCACCAGTGAACGTGGTTTAAATGTTTCTGATGATTTTTCTGCCACCCCTTGCTGCTGCTAGGATGATTTGTTGTCCTCATGTAGCTCAGGTGCTTGAGGTGCTTCGCCTGAGGCAGCAGAAAGGCCTCAAATGTCCCCTTTTGTGTCTTTTCAAGGGTCCACGTGGGGAAAGAGGCCCCAGGGGAAGCACTGGAAAACCTGGCCCGAAGGTAAGGCTTGGGGGGGCCTTTGGGGTCGTGTTGGTGTAGAGAGCATCTGGTTCATTGCTCTCCATCTCCCTCCTTTCCTTTTCCACTGGATTTGGAAAGCTGAGCCCTCCTGAGGTTTATTGCCAGCTGAATGGCTCACAACCCAACTGCAAAACACGTGCACAGGTTCTGTAAATGTGTTGTAAAGGAGTCAGCAGGGCTTGAAGTGCATGCCCAGACTGAAGACCAGCACAACCCTACTGCCCCCTAAACCTCCCCTAACCCCTCGTTTTTGGTTTTTAAATAGAGTTTAAAGCCCCTTAGAGCCCTTAGGCTGTGCTGTGGGTGAGGGGCTGTGTTGCTGCTGGTCCCCAGAGCCACTTTGCCTTCCCACTGCTGACCCAGGATTGGCCACCAGGCAAAATTTGGGATTTTTCTCCCAGCCAAGCCAGAGGTACTGCCTGATGACCTGAGCACTGATCACCAGGCTTGATGGAAGCAAAGCTTTGGGTGCAAGGAGTTGTCACCACCCTGCTGCCAGATTTAAAAACAAATGTCTGGGCTTTGTGTTGGCAGGAATTTTTGATCAATCCCTCCTCTTTGGGGTGGCATTTATCTCTCTGAGGGTGGCCACTGTGTGGTGGAAATATCTCAGTTTCCCCTGGATTTTCATGAAGGGATGTGTGGGGAACAAGCAGCTGCTCGTTTGTCACTGGCTGCTGCTCCTGACACAAAATTATTATTAGAGAGGGCTGGGGGAGTTGCTGGGGTGTGGTGTCACCATGGGCCTGGTGCCATCTGAAGCCTTTGCACACAGATTTGGGTATTTTTTAATGGTCTCTTGTTTTCCTTATTCCTAAAAGGGCAACTCTGGTGGTGACGGCCCCCCTGGTCCTCCTGGAGAAAGGGTAAGACAAGCTGGGGGGTAAAGCAAGACTCAGCTCTGTCTAATGCTCTGGCAGAGGAGGTGGGGTTGCAGGGCTGAGGGGTTTTTGGCAAGTGCCCTTTTAGCAGAGAGGAGTGGGCAGGAGTCAGGATGCAGCTCAGCACAAGGAAGAAAGGAAAATTCCAGGTAGAAATCCAAGGTGGAACGTGCTGGTGTGGAGGGAGGTCCCCCAAGGCACCGACAGCCCTTAGGTCCCATCTGAGCTCTCAGGTGGGACTTAGGGTGTCCTGTGGAAGCATCACTCGTGGGAGAAGGGAAAAGTCACCCCTGGGTGACTGTAGGCAGCCAGAGTCTGGTTTCTGGAGAATGTGGTTCTCTAGGACCTCGTGCTGCTTTCTCCAGATCACAGTTAGGTGGGAAGTACTGAAACAATGGGACTTTCATGATTTTAGCCTCAGTTTCTGCTTTTGTTTTGTCCTATTTGTAATTTTTTCTACAAAATCCCCCAGCATTTGGCTTTCCAGATCTTTGTGCTCACCTGCTGCTCACACAGAGGTAATATCTCAAATCAAGTGTTGCAGATTCCTTAACCAAGTTCTCTGGCTTGTCTTTCATCCCAGGGACCACCAGGGCCTCAAGGACCGACTGGATTTCCTGGACCAAAAGGCCCCCCTGTAAGTAACTCAATTCCTAGGACACCCAAAGAAATAATCCAGCCTTTCCCACCCTGCCTGTGCTGATTCCCTGACAAGTGGTGACGTTCCCAATAAAAAGCATTGCTGAGCCATCCTGATAACAGCCCGTGGTTTCAGCTTTTAAATAGCCAAGCAAATTGCAGCTGATTATAAATGTTCATTTCCTACTGACTCAGGGTCTCTGGGATCTTTCTTGGTTGCTCTGTGCTTTATTTTCCCTCTGTGGACGTGGAGGACAGCACAGCACTGCTGTCTCTGCAGTTATTGTACACTGGGGGGGACCTCAGAAATGTCTTGGGAGTGATTTCCTGAGTGTGGCGAGCAGCTCCTGCTCTGGACCTGTGAGATAAATCCTTTGGGAGATGTGTGGGAAAGGACTGTAGCTTTTAGGGCTCTGAGCACCCCCATTTCCCTGTGGAATGGCTGGGAGCTGAGGCAAGCAGGGCTGACTCAATCCTTATCACAGTTTCCTTACTGAGCACTTGGTGATGTTTCTGCCACAGGGTCCTCCTGGGAAGGATGGATTGCCTGGGCACCCTGGACAGAGAGGAGAAACTGTAAGTAGCCAACAAATCGTGGGCACATCATGAGTCCTGAGCCTCATCTTGGTCTCTCCAAACCCTCCTGTGCCTCTGGGGAGATGCAGCCCCACGTTTGGATGGTTTGGATTCCCTGAGGGTCTGTGTCTCTCCAGCTGCTCGGGATGGTCTGTGAGGAGCAGCCCATTTTTCTCCACTGCCTTCCCCAGCAAATGAGCATTAAAAGGGCTTTGCACATTATGCATTTTTTCCCCTCAACTTAGCACACAATTTAATTAACTTGTTTGCCGTTTGCTAAGCCAGGCAATGCAAACACTGCTCAGCCCAGCAGCAGATATTTATTTACATGCCATAGCACTGATTTTAAAACAAGGGGCTTGAGGTGTTTTTCAGCCCAGTCCTCAGGTCAGGATTAACTTAAAGGTGAAGAGTTTTTACCTGCCAGAGCCTGGCTGACATTGAGCCTTCCTTCCTTGCGTTTTCCATGACATCCAAGGACACCTCCAGCCAAAGTGGAGGGAGCAGTGAAAACTCTGACAGCATTTGCTGTCATCAGCTTCTGAGACTGGAATAAAAAGCATCAACCTCCAAGTCTGCAGGAATGAATGGAGAATGGTCTTTTAATTATTTTGGGGTCTGAAAGTTCTCCCTGATAGCTTTCCTCAGCTTGCCTCTCCCAGGAAGCAGAATCTCTGTTAACCTGTGCCATCAACCTTGCAGAGATCACTTTCCCCTGCAGACCCAGGCAGCAGAAGTCCCTTTTTTGTCCTCTTTTCCCCAGAAAGCAAGGAGAGAAACATAAAAATGAATTAAATACTCCTTCTACATCAGCAGCCTGGTCAGTGCAGTGTCTCTTCGTGCAAGATTCAAATCTCTGTGCCAGACACTTCCCTTCCTTTAAGTCCCCATTCAGCAGCAAACAGGCACTGAGCTATTTGGCCATATTAGATTTGCAAAGATTGGCTCTAAAAAAGCCATGACAGATTCGAAAAACTCCCATGCCCAAGGCTCAAAGAGCACAAAGGAAACCCCTTTCTTCACGTTAATAAGGGAAGTCCTGCACAGAAATGGTCTAAATAGTTGTCTACAATAAGAGTTTCAGTTGTACCTCCATTTCCCAAGGATATTTTGCCATTTCCCCGTCAGTGACAGGATATTTTTTGATCTGCAGGCAGCCAGAATAGCATGGAGGAGTTATTTTAGCATGACAGGCTAGCGTTGGCATGGGATTTATCTGATCCTCCTTTGTGGCAACGAGAAAATAGCCCGTGAGCCCTAAATGCCATTTCTCAAGCTTGTCAGCAGGCTGGAGTAAAAACCATAATTAATGTGCTTTTTAAAGAGTAGCCTGGGAGAGCCAAACAATCGCAGTGGTGAGAGTTCCTTGTTGTCACTCTTCAAAATGCCATTGGAAGGAGCTGTCATGGAGATTTCTCTGCTCATCAGCGTTTGGGGACAAACACAGCGCTGGTTCCTTTCAGATGTTGATGGAGGAGATAAAGCTTCACTCAGCCCCCACGGGTTGTGGTGCTGCCCCCGAGCTTCTGGGAGCTGAACTCAGACAGAACCGAGCCTAAACCAGCACCAGAATGGGGAGCAGGATAAGGGAAGTAGCTTTTAAGGATTGCTCAGCATGGAGAAACTCTCACTGGTTTTTAATAGCCATTAATGGCATTTTTAATAGGCATTTCCTCTATGGTTTTATGATTTTATATATATATATATATATAGCCAAACCACAACATCCCCATCCAAACAGCAGAGCTGAGCCTTGAGAATCCCTTCTTCTTCCCCTGTTTCACCCTTTATAAATGCACAGACACTTTTTTCCCACTTTCTGTTTGATTTTTTACTTCCTTTTCCTTCGGGTGCCCATCCTGGTCAGAGGCTTCACTGGAGGACGAGCAGCTGGTGGCAGTGTGACCCTCTCAGGGGCAGTCCTTGGCAGAAGTGTCACCTCTTTGTCTTTTCCATTTCTCTAACAGGGTTTCCAAGGCAAGACTGGCCCTCCAGGCCCTCCTGGTGTCGTAGGCCCTCAGGTAAGAAGCAAATGTTCACCCCTGCCCCAGCCCTCTGCAATTGGTCTTCACTGGTTCAACTGGGACTCCTTTTCCAGGGAAGGCAAAGCCTTGTCGGGTGGCTTTGAAATTCCTGAGGCAGGTGTGAGATCCCCTCATGGCCCCAGCTCACCTTGCTGAGGGGTCAGGATGGGGTTTAGACAAGCGTAAATGAGGTGGTTCCTGTGAACTCAGCACAACCACCCTGGTGTAAAACCGGTGTAAGGGAGAGAGATTTGTGTAAAAAAACCACAACCCAGCTAAAAGACGTTAAGCAGACAGGGAGTTAAATGAGATCTCCCAGGGCTGTGCAGCTGCTGGTGGTCAGGGCAGAGCAAACGTGATGCCAGAGTGCTCTTCCATGTCACTGTGAGGAAAATCATCCCTCTTTAATCTGAAGTGCTGCCAGATTCTGTCAGGGCTGGGCTGGTTTCCTTTCAGTCACCGAGAGCTCTGTGCAATGTGGGAACAAGCACAACTTTCAGTGAGCCTACACTGAATGCATGCTTTGGGTCGAGCCTTCTCCCCTGAACTGCTGGGGAGCAGCTCTTTAATTAGAAAGTAATTAATTTGTCCTCTTTAATGACAGCATAAAGTCCCTGATTTGTAAATTCCCTGATTAGGGGCAATTCCCTGGCGGCTGTGTCTGTCTTCTCAAGTGCAAATTAGGTTCTGTGGCAGTTTTGTGGGGCTCTGCTGGGCGTAGTTGCTGTGATCTGTGGCTGCTGAGTGAGCTCTGCGTGCTCCAAGTGCCCCCCTGCAGCAGGACATGAGTTACAGCTCTGTCCCCAAAGCCACCAGCGGGCAGGGACACCGTGGGTTTGTGCACGTGGCTTTTGTCCTCCTAAAAATGGGCGGCTGGGGAGCCCTCTGAGCTGGACCTGAGGTGACACTTGTCACCCTGAGTGCCCTGGGAGGGCACAGAGGCAGCCGGTAATTGCCTCGGAGTGCGAGCCTCATGCATTATTTATGCCCCATCCGAGGAGGAATCGGCAGGCTTGGAGAGCGCTTAGGAAGTTTTCAATTAAAAAGGAAAACCTAAGCGTAATAGTTGGGAGTGTTAACATCTCATTTGTGTGAAATTTGCTCTAGAGGTTCCCAGTGCCTCCAGTCTGCCAAGTGAGAAGTTGACCATTTCCAAAACAAGGCTCCTGTAGATGCCAGAGGGGGAATCTCTCCAGGGATTGCTGGTGGCACTGAAAGGGCACCTCTCCCATCCCATTGCAGCCCAAAGGACTAAGCTGATATCCTGCACTTTTTCCTTCCTCAGTTGTTCTGCCAGTACCCACCCCATTTTCTCTGACTGGTTTTTTCCAGGGTCCCACTGGTGAGACTGGGCCCATGGGTGAGCGGGGACATCCAGGCCCTCCAGGCCCCCCGGGTGAACAAGGCCTTCCTGGCCTCACTGGGAAAGAAGGGACCAAGGTAGGGACTGCAATTCACCCTCCGTGCTGCCTGTCCCTCCCTGGAGATGGAGAGGATGATTCAGAACAGAAATGAAGCTTCTGCCTCATCCCAGCTGGAGCCTGGTGAGATGAGCTGGGCCTCCATGGAATGTGCAGATCCTCAGTGCTTTATCCCTGTCCTTGCAGGGGGATCCCGGTCCCGCCGGCCTCCCAGGGAAGGACGGTCCCCCTGGATTGAGAGGATTCCCTGGAGAGCGAGGCCTCCCCGGCCCCATTGTGAGTAGAGGCTGCTGGCTCCCTCCAGCTGGAGGATTCCCAGCTGCTCCAGTTGTCCAGCCCCCACCTCCCCAAATGACTTTATTTTCCTCCCTCCAGGGTTCTCCAGGGCTGAAAGGCAACGAAGGTCCCCCAGGCCCTCCAGGCCCAGCCGTGAGTATCCCTGTCCTTGCAGGCACCACCATTTACAAGCTTGGCAGAGCCAGGCGAGGGTTAGTCACAGCTCCAGGCTTTATCCCGATTTTCCTGATGGCTCCCTGGATGTTCCTTTATTTTACAAGCCACGGGTGTAACACTCCATAATTTTGTGGGTCAGCTGTGGATGTACGTGACAGGCTGAGGCAACTGCAGGGCTTCAGGACATCCAGGATTTTGCTCCTAATCCACCTGCTTTCCCTCTGGAAGTTGTCTCCACTTGAGATCCATGCTCAGGGCCGCCCTGCTGGAAGGAAACATTCATCATCCAACCCTCCCTGCTGGCTGTGAAGTGTCTCATGCTCTTGTTCCAGGCTGTTGATGTGTCCCCAGGAACTGAGCTCTCTGCACCATCCAGAGGAGAATCCAGCCCTTCCAGGGATTTTAATTAAAAGAAACCAATCTGCAGGGCCCCTTAGGCTGGTGGTAGCAGCTCTTCACATGGCAGTCATCCCATCAGACATGCATAATCATGGATGAGGAGCTTGGATTTCTTTCTGTCTGGTCATGGGTGAAGCTTGATGCTGCAATTAATGCTCCTTTCCTCCTCCTTCTCCCAACAGGGCTCTCCTGGGGAGCGTGGTCCTGCAGGATCAGCTGGCCCTATAGGATTGCCAGGGAGACCTGGCCCTCAGGGACCTCCAGGACCTGCGGGTGAAAAGGGAGCTCCAGTAAGTACCAGTGTAAAGATGAACAAATGTGTACAGCAGGGAGCTGAGCGTGGAGCCAGTCCCTGTGGAGGTGTATGGAGGATTTAAATTCTAACAAACAGGGATTCAATTAGGAAGGAGTTCAATTAGAAAGGAATTTTCTCACCTTGAGCACATCAAACCACTGAATGTCAGCTGCTCCAGTGCCCCTTTGGTGGCACCCCTGCTATCAAGCATGGCCGCGACCCCAGGGACCGACTGTCCTCAGGCAACGAGCAGAGCTGGGGGCTGAGCAGGTGACACACAGCCTGTGTCACCTCCTGGTGACAAACAGCCAAAGGCCAGGCCCGTGGGCAGAGAACTGAGCCAGCCCCATCAGCAAAACCGGCCAGTGGTGCCTTTGGTGATGTCAGGCTGCTCTGGTGGAGGTTGATTGTTATCAAAAACGCTTATCAGCCGCGTTTGCTGGTTTGTTAGAAAGTCCAGCAGCTAATCCAGGGGCGAGAATTTCCTGGTGAATCAGCTTGAGGAACATCTGTCCTGCTGAGTACCTACACCATGTGTCAGTCAGGGGAGGCATGAATAGGCAATTTATGTGGCATCTAATTACTGAGAGGAGAGCACCCAGGGTTGGGATGCAATTCAATTATGGACGAGGAAACTGGAAAATATTCACTGTTCAGTTCCTGTAAACAAACAAATTTGATTGAAGGCTCCTGCTCAAAGGAGTACCAGTAGATGTTGAAGCAGAGATTGTTTTATTCACTTCAGGTGGTTTTATTTGTCCACAATCTCAGGAGGGAGCTCGGGGCCTCCTGAGAACCTCTTTTAGTTGGGGATCAGCCAGGGAGGGAGCAGCAGTGAATGCTGGGGCAGCCAGGACCAGGATCAGCAAAAACTGGCTTGTGGGAGTAAAAATTTCTTGGGGTCTTGTTTGTCATCCAGACAGAGATGGCAGAGGGTTCAGATTAAATCAGATTATGCTGCTGTAGCACTGAAATTGCAGCTGTGATCTGGATAGTCACTGTTTACATTTGTTTGTTCTTTTCATTATCCCTCAAGACAGAAGTTTTGTCTCGTTTCAGACAAGGAGCGCAGATGAAATATCAGCTGGAACCGGCTTTGCTGTTCCTGCTCATGCAGCCAGGAGTCATTAGCAGCTGAATAAAACCTTAATGGGCTGTTAATGGGTCGGTTGGAGAGCTCTGTGTGTGACCTGCCTGTTTTTCTGCTTCCAGGGGGAGAAGGGTCCCCAAGGACCGGCTGGCCGGGATGGCATCCAGGGTCCCGTGGGACTGCCGGGCCCAGCAGGTCCTGTTGGACCTCCTGGAGAGGATGGAGACAAGGTGGGGACAGCTCCGGCTGCGTGGGGTCGCTCTGGGAAGGAACTGGGCCACGTTGGCATCGTGGTGCATCCCACAGTTGGACGGGATGTGCTGCTGGAGGATGTTTATGGACATCATTCCCTGAAATCCAGTTTGCCTCCCCCAAGCACGTAGCAGGTGCCTGCCCGCGGATTCCCGGCCTCTCCAAATTAATTACCTTTGCCCACTCTCTCAGTAAGCCCCTCTGGAGTGGAGGATTCCCAGGAAACATCAGCTGGGACAAATCCCTCGTGGCTGCTAAAAGGATCTGCAAAATGCAGCTTCCTGCATTGTGTGGCAGCCGAGGAATTGTAGGATGGGAAAGGGTTTGGTTGCACCTGGAATGTCCAAATCTCTGGCAGTATTCAGCACATTCCAGGGTGTTCCTGTGGGATTTGGCATCTTTGGGATGAGGATGCAGACACACGGGGCTGTTGAGATGTGGGAGTGGTGGGGAATTAACGTTGTCCCTTTGTTCCTGGCAGGGTGAGATCGGGGAGCCTGGGCAGAAGGGCAGCAAAGGTGACAAAGGGGAGCAGGTGAGTGGAGGGGACTCTGCTGTAGCTGCTTCCCTCGAGTGTGGTTCGTTGTGTGACTTGCTGGAAATAGAAAATGATACGAATTTAATTTCTTTCTAATGTTGATTCATCTTCTGTGCTTCATCAAATACCCACATGATGTAAAAAAAAGAGTGAGTGCCTCAAGTGGGAGCCTCCAGCTCCCAGGAACACTGAGATATTTCCACATCACCCACTTAGCATGGAAGTATCTGTGAAACACGAGCAGTGTTGCCATCAAAGTTGGGTCTTTGGCTGAAGTTCTGATTTAGTTGAAGCTGTCCCTGCTCATGACAGAGGGGTTGGAAGCAGGAGATCTTTAAAGGTCCTTTCCAACCCAAACCATCCTGGAATTCTGTGGTGATTCCAGTTCCACACCCTTTATGTGCTGCCCAGAGCCTGAGGAATGTGAGTTACCCATGAGTGGATAGAGCTGAGTGCTGGGACATGGTTGTGCTGCAGCAAAGATGGGTTTAGATGGGTCTGCTCTCCATTGGCACCAGGGCTGAGGAATGCTGGGGTGTCCAGGGAGACCTGACCCTGTTCTCCCTCTCTCTTTTGGGAATTAATGCAGTTTTAATGGAGATTGTGTTGCAGGAATTCACCTTTTCCAGGTGAATTTTTCACTCTGCTCCTAACACTGACTTCACATTTCTTTTTGTGACAGGGTCCCCCAGGCCCCACCGGCCCACAGGGTCCGATTGGTCAGCCTGGCCCAGCTGTGAGTATTGCCCCCTATTAGCAGAAATCCCTTTTTTTTTTCCCCAAAAAAGCCTCCTGGGAAGCACTGGAATGATTCCTGCCTGGCACTGCTGCTGCCCAACACGAGCTGGGCATCGTGGCTGCAGCAGGGGGTGGTGGGATGGGGTTTGTGTGACCCCATGTGTGAGCTGGGCTCATCAGACCCTTTCCTTGTAGGGAGCTGATGGAGAGCCCGGGCCCCGAGGCCAGCAAGGCCTCTTTGGTCAGAAAGGTGACGAAGGACCCCGAGGTTTCCCTGGTCCCCCTGGCCCTGTGGGCTTGCAGGTAATTTGCAGCATCCAGGGAGGGCTTAGCTGGGGCTCACCTGAGATGTTCACAGCTAAAACTCCTCCTCTCCACCTCCACAGGGCCTGCCTGGACCTCCTGGGGAGAAGGGAGAAACGGGAGATGTTGGGCAGATGGTAAGGGCGTTCTGTATTGCTTTTTTTCCTCAGGGACATTGCACTGAGAAACCCCTCTGAAATTTGTCCCCCCTTTCTCTCAGGGTCCACCAGGCCCACCAGGACCCAGAGGTCCATCTGGGCCACCAGGTGCAGACGGTCCACAGGGTCCTCCTGGGGGAATAGGAAATCCTGGTGCAGTAGGAGAGAAGGTAAAGCACCCTCACAAGCCTGAAGCAGGAGCTTGCTGCAGCACTCGTGCAGTGGCTTTGCTGTGCCAGCAGAAAACTCATCCCTCTGCAGAAATGTGAATATTTCCATCCTCTTTTTTTCCCTGTGCAGGGTGAACCTGGGGAATCTGGTGAGCCTGGTCTCCCTGGCGAGGTTGGCCTCCCGGTAAGTGCCCCCTGGGAGCGGCGTGGATGTGCTGGAGAGCTGTGGATGTGGAGGGGCAGCAGGGACTGAACCAGCCCTGTCCTGGATTTGGGTATTGATGACACATTGCCACGTTCCTGGGTATTTATAGGATCACGTTTAGTCACCCAATCTGGGCTACCCACGACTGAACACCATGAGCACCACTCAGTCCTTGTGGGAAGGGACTGTTAAATCGTGTCCTTGTGTTTGGAGACACAAATAGAGCTTCTTGCTCAGAATTGATTAAAGGATAATTAGAGATCTGTACGATTTTGGTTGTTTTTTTTCCTGGGTAATAAAAGCTGTTTTTCCTTTACAGGGCCCTAAAGGTGAAAGAGGTGAAAAGGGGGAAGCAGGTCCCTCTGGTGCTGCTGGTCCACCCGGCCCCAAAGGCCCACCAGGTGATGATGGCCCCAAAGGCAGCCCTGTAAGTACCCCTTTAGTCTTTCCTTACCTTACCCAGCAGAGATTTTTGCATGAAAAGACATTTTCCAGAGATATCTGTGGGAATCTGAAATAGTCTCCCAGCCACAGAATTGCTCCTCTGGTGATCCATTATCTCAGCCCCCTTCTTTAGGGTGCTGATGAGGGAAAGACCCCGCTGTACCATATTTCCCAGAAATACTGGAATTATCAGTGCTTTTTGCAGGCTATCAGGAATCTCACCCCATGGTGAGGAGCTGCAGCAGGGTTGCTTTGTGTTTAAGGCTTTCCAAGGTCTTCTGCACCAGAGCAGAGCTTCCAAAACAGGATCAAGGAGATTTATTGGATTTGGGAGCTGTACCTTTACACCCAGGCCACAGATTTCTATAGCTCTGGTGGAGCCAGTGGAGCTCTGCTGATTTACACCAGGTGACAGTGGCACAGAGTTTATCCTGCAGGCTCCTCTGATGCCTGAAATTGATGGTGAGATGAGGCAGGATGGCACAAAGCAGCAGGAGTTTAGTCATCCCTCCGAACAGATGGGATTTGGGATATCTGTGATGGGTTGCAGGCTGTGCCTGGAATCATGTGAAGCACCCGACAGACATTGTATGGGCAAGAATGGTGAAGTGTTTCAGTCATTAAATGCTCTCAGAGGCTCCTCTTGTGAAAAGTATCACACATTTGCAAAGCAAAACCTTCCAATCTGCACATTCCCAAAGCTGGGAGGATTCTGCTGTCACCAGGCCGATGGATTTCTGAAAAGCTAGGATGGAAGTCCCAGTGTTGCCTTTGGAGCTCTGGCAGTCAGGATGCAGATCTGGGCTGGCTGGGACAGGGTGGAAACACAGCAGCTGCAAAGATGGGATGTGGGGTTGTGATGTGTTTGTAGGAATTGGGGTTTTACTCCTTGGGTGACTCCCCGTGGTGTCCCTGGTGCTCTCCAGATGCAACACCTCTGACTTGGGAATATTCCTCTCTCCCTTTGCAGGGTCCTGTTGGTTTCCCTGGTGACCCTGGTCCTCCTGGAGAGCCTGGCCCAGCTGTAAGTGTTGGTCTCACAGAGCTTCCTCCTCCTGCTGTGGTGAAACTCAGCTGTGCTGCTCATTCCCCTGGCATTTCCTCTGCTCAACTCCATTCACACCCTAAAAACACCTCCTTGATTCCTTTTTGCCTCCTTTTTAGGGTCAAGATGGTCCCCCTGGTGACAAAGGTGATGATGGTGAACCCGGACAGACTGTGAGTACCTGGAGAGATGAGAGCTGTTCCCCACAGTGCCCGTGGCTCTGTGTCAGCTCCAGGGACTCTGAGCCTCTCATTCCCACCAGGATTTCCCAATGGGAATTACCCGCTGAGGATCTCATTCCCTCCTGTCTGTGTCATCCATCCATCCATCCACGGATCCATCACCCCATCCACACTTAGCACCACATCCCAAAAGCATAAATTATCTCCTGGAGAAACACCATCCAAGCCTTTGATTTTAGCTTTTCCCTGCCTTCTGCCATTCCGTGGTGGGAAGGGCTAAAACAGGATCCCACCTGCACCCCGAGGAGGTGTTGGCTGGGAGCTCTCCCACGCCCGGGCTCGCCACAAACTCCAGAGCCTGACTCAGGTTTTCCTGCCTGTTCCCACATCCCGTGGTGCACTCATGGCTTGTTCCCCTCCCCTCTCTCCCTGCAGGGTTCCCCTGGGCCCACGGGAGAGCCAGGCCCCTCCGGACCCCCAGGGAAAAGGGTGAGTTGGTTGTTCAGGAGCGTTTTTCCAAATGCATTTCTGTTACCTTCTTAAAACTCATGTTGTTAACTAAGCCTACAATAAATGCTGTGTAAATACTGTGTAAAATATGTGATAATTAAAAAAAAATAAAATGATGCACCACCCACAACCTCTGGAAGTTGATGGGAAGCTGCCAGGCTCCCATGGATTATTTTTTTTTTAAAGATATTAACAACCCAAAGAAAATCCAAGGATGAGGTGCTCCTGCTCTTCCTGCCTTGCTGGCAGAACCCAGGGATTCATTTAGCAAGGAGCTCATTTAAAAAGCTTCTCAGAGATATTTGTCTCCATTTTGTCTCCTTCCCTGGGGCTGGAGCATCATTTTGCTAATTCCAACAGACCGTTGCAGATCAGCGGGATCTAATTGTGTTTTCCATCTATTCTGGGCTTTCTTTAGGGCCCTCCTGGTCCAGCTGGTCCCGAAGGAAGGCAAGGAGAGAAAGGAGCCAAGGTAAAAGCTGAATGGGATTTCACTTCTGCTGTGTCCTTGATATTCCAAGAGGATCTCCCTCTGCCAAGGCAGGGAGTTGATTTTGCTGCGTGTTACAACAAATTAGCCTGAATTTGGGGCCACTGGCCTCAAATCTGAGCTTGTGTTTCAGCCCTTAACAAGCTCTGTGGAGATAATTAGGACTTGAGAAGGTCGTGGGAATGTTTTCCTTCGTTTGAAACACCCAAGTGCTGTATTTGGCAATTTAATGTGTTGTAAATAACAGGGTGTGCACGGCCCTGTGTCCTTTCCCAGGGCAAACACGGCATTAATGGGCCAGGATTGTCTGGGGGGGAAATGGAGAATTGGGAATTACAGAGCCCGTTGTGGCAGCACAGGGGAGGGAGGATGGATGTCCCTGAACCCAGGAGAGCTCAGAGCCAAAGGGTGGTTCCTGCTGGAATTCAGGCAAGGCTGGAAACTGAAGGAGTTTGGAGAGTGCCCGAGGTGGAGGGAGCAGCAGGAAAATCAAGGAGCAGAAAGTTTTGTGGGCTTTGCACAGAGCTGCATCCACTCCATGACATCCTGGCACCATCTCACAAACTCACCTGATGTCCCAACACAAACTCAACATCCTGCCTCTTCATCCAGGGGGAAGCTGGCTTGGAAGGACCTCCTGGGAAGACTGGGCCCATTGGTCCCCAAGGTGCTCCAGGGAAGCCTGGCCCCGACGGCCTTCGTGGGATTCCTGGTCCAGTTGTGAGTATTCCCTGTCTGAGAAAGCTTCTGGGCAGGTTGTTCCTGTATCCCACCTGCCTGGAAGATGCCTTTTCCCAGCGTTCTGTCCATGCTGGAATGCCTGGCAGCAGATAAAATGTATTTCATGGAAATAATGGAATGGTGAATATCATCTCCCACGTGTTTCACTGGAGTCTTGGGTCTTCAGCCACTCTCCATGGGTGGTTTTCCATGACCCACAAAGTCCCTTTTCCAGCAGAGATTGAGCATGGAAGGAACACAAATCCTTTTGCTTCTGCCATCTGTGCAAAGCCAGGGCAGACATTCCCTGGCACAGGTGAATAATCAGGATATTCCCAGCTGGGAGCGCTGCTGTCACTGGGAATGAGGGAATTGCACTGTTTTCCAGGGTGAACAAGGTCTCCCGGGATCCCCTGGCCCAGATGGTCCTCCAGGCCCTATGGTATGTCCAGAGCATCCAATTCCATGAGTTTGTGAAATGGATGAATGAGTGTGCCATGAATTCATTCCCTCTTTCGTTTTTCCTGTCTCCCAAAGGGCCCTCCGGGTTTGCCTGGTCTGAAAGGAGACTCTGGTCCTAAAGGGGAGAAGGTGAGAATCCACACAGGATCCCATTCCTGATCCCTGGTGGGGTGTGTGGGGGACAAATGGCACTGCTGAGGGGTCCTGCAGCTGGCAGGACAAGGCTGGGGAGGGTCACCAGCCCCAGTGACAGCTTCAGGGGACAGATGGATCCCTTGTAGTGTGCCCCAAGGAGCTGTGCTGTGGGTCAGCGTAGAGGTGCAGAGCCCTGGCCCATTTTAGGGTGTGATTCTCCACCCTATAAACATTTCTGCCATATGTATATTTCTGTAACCCCAGGGAATGTGCAGCTGCTCCAGTGCAGAGGTTCTTTCTATATTTGTAGCATTTTCTGCTGCAAAAAGCTCCTGTTTTGCTCCACTCTGCCACTTCCACGTGTCAGGGATTGCTACAAACTCCTCTCTTGCCTTGCTCAGACATTTGGGGTTGGATCTAGAGATGTCTTTGCTCTCTCCACTCAGAAATCCTAATTAACAGCTGCTGTTTTTCCTCAGGGTCACCCAGGTTTAATTGGTCTTATTGGCCCGCCGGGAGAGCAGGGAGAAAAGGGTGACAGAGGTCTCCCAGGCCCCCAGGGCTCAGCAGGACCCAAAGGAGAGCAGGTAAATATTCCAGAAAACCTTCCTGGAATGTGCTTTGGAGCATTGCACCCTCGAGGAGGTGCAGCACAGCAGAGATGGGCAGCCCTGGCAGGAGATCCTTGCCAGTTTTTGAGGGATGTTTTTTGTGTTAATGTGGTTTGTTCTACGTGTGAAATATGGATCTGCTCCAAAATGACCCATTTTTGTGGGAAGCAGATTCTCAAGGGTCGTATGAAAGAGTTGAATAAACTTGGAGGGATAGTGCCATTAAATATTCATCTAAAGGGTTGATTTTAAAAGTGTGAGCCTAAATGAGAGGGGAAATTCCTTATCCACACTCCTGCCCAGATTTAAAAACCAGTTAAACCTCCAGACTGGAATGGAATCCTCCCAAACTGGGTGGTCACCTGTGAGCAGGGGTTGGATGTGTGGTTCTAGGTCAGAATTGCAAATCAGTATTGTTCTGCTGTTATCTTTCAGGGTATCACAGGTCCTTCTGGACCCATCGGACCTCCAGGGCCCCCAGGATTACCGGTAGGTGACCAGGAATGATCTTGGAATTCCTTGGGAGCTGCTCAGGCCCTCAGGAGCCACTTTGGTGCTGCCAGGAGTGCCCAGCACAGCCCTGGCTGTAGGAGGATGTTGGTCACAATTAAAACCACTTGGATGAGTTCCAGGAGTGCTGGAAGTGATGTGGGAGATGGGCACAGGGAAATCATCCCACCCTGTTTCCCTTCCCTTTTCTTTTGGAATATCTACAATCCCACAGTGATTTATTGCCCTTTTTGCTGGTTTGGATCCCTTTTTTGGATGCCCAAAGGCCTCATGCTGCACCCTGGGGTGCCCAGCTGGGTGTCCTGAGCATGGAGCTGGGATCAGCCCCACATTCCAGGAATCACCCAGCAGCTTTCCCAGTCCCTACTGGGGCAGGAGCGTGGAGCACAGATTGCTCTGACACAAATGCTCTTTGTTGGCAAATAAAAGCAACACCCAGCTCCAGAGGATGGGGAGAATGGAAATAGGGAGGGAGTTTTTAAAAAATTCCCTTTCTGTGTGAGGAGAGCCTGAATCCTCTGCTTGGAAATGAACTGACTCCTTTCTGTATTTGTCTCTCCACAGGGTCCACCTGGTCCCAAAGGTGCTAAAGGCTCATCAGTGAGTACAGACACAGCTAAAGGAAGAGGCTGAGGGGTTTTTATTGAGTGTAGGACATGTTGGGACTCCCCTCATCAGTGGAATTAAGGCAATTAGCAGAGAAGACTTAGCAAACTCTGCCTTTCCAGGCTGCCTAAGCCCGGGAGTGATAATTGGGAAAGGTTTCTGTGGCACCACTGCACCTCCCTGAAGAGCAGAGCAGCAGAGATCACAGGGAACAATCCAGTGCTTAGTCCTGAGGAGAAAAGCTGCTGCTGGAGAGTGGAGAGGATTAAAAATAGCTCGTGAAAAGCGGGAGGTGGGAAGCTGGGAAGGGAAGAACACGGTGAGAAATGAGACTCTGGAACTCTGTGGTGCAGGCAGCTAAAAATGCCTCTTTTGGGCAACTTCTTAGTGTCTTTCTGCCATCCAGAAGTCAATGTTTTATTAATTTGAAGATTTTATTTGACTTGTAAAACGGTTGGATTGGTTGGGAGAGTTAAAGATTTTATGCATTCCGTAGGAAGCATAAGAAAAATTTGACTGTAACTCCAGGTGTTGGATCTTCTCTTTTACCTAAACACCAAAAACAACCAAAAATACCATTTTTTTGGGAGTGGTGGGTACAGGGAGATTCCTCTTGTGTGCCTGAAGGGACAGACATGAAGCTTTAGCCACGGTTTTAATGTTTGGGATGTGATAAAAATAACAGGTGAATTCTCCTGAGTAACTCCTGATTTTTCCCTTGTTTTTCCACCCAGGGTCCCACAGGTCCAAAGGGTGAATCAGGTCTTCCTGGGCCCCCAGGGCCTCCTGTAAGTAGAACCCATAAAGTGAAGCACGCAATGAGGTTCAGACTTAAAGGGTGCTGGAATTTGGGAAGCAGAAAACCTCTGGACAAAGATTCCTTGCCAATCCTAGCAATGGATTGGTATCTCCTGGAGACACTGGGGGAAAGAGCAGGGTGGGAAGGGAAGAGTTGTTAATGGGAAGAGGACAAGGGAAGGTGGAAAATGTTGAATCCAGAGGTTCTATCAGCACCATCCGTGGGTGTTTTCCACAGCCAATGTGTATTTTGGGATGTTGCTGCTTTGCCCATCTCTTTGTCCTTTTCCCAATGCAATGAGAAGTTGTTTCTGCTTTTCCCTCCACTCATCAGGGTCCTCCTGGAGAAGTCATCCAGCCCCTGCCCATCCAGGCTTCCAAGAGGACCAGGAGGAACATCGATGCCAGCCAGCTGCTGGACGACGGCAACGCCGACAACTACATGGACTACGCCGACGGCATGGAGGAGATCTTCGGCTCCCTGAATTCCTTGAAACTGGAAATTGAGCAGATGAAGCATCCCTTGGGCACTCAGCACAACCCAGCACGGACCTGCAAGGACCTGCAGCTCTGCCACCCTGATTTCCCAGATGGTGTGTCCCAGGAGGGAGGGAATGTGGGGAGCTCGGGGGGGTTTTCCAGCTGCACGCAGAAGTGAGGGCTGGAGGAGGAGTAGGCTGGGGAGTCCGTGGGGAATGTGGCTGGTGGAGAAGGAATGTGTAGAGTTGGACTGGATATCATTCCAGCTGAAATGTTCTGTTCTAAAAGTCAGGATAGGGGATGAAAAATCTTCTTTAGCTGGCACCAGAACATGACCAGTTCTCAAAAAAAGCACATATAAATAATAACCCATGAGAGATGAAACATCCCAGCTGAGGAGGTTGCTGGAGTGCCCTCTGTCCTGATCCTTTCTTCCCTTCTCTTCCCTCATCCAGGTGAATACTGGGTTGATCCCAACCAAGGATGTTCCAGGGACTCTTTCAAAGTTTACTGTAATTTCACGGCTGGTGGAGAGACCTGCATCTTTCCTGATAAGAAATCTGAAGGAGTAAGTCCACACCACCTTTGCTTTCCCCCTCTATCCTGGTGGTAGGTGATTTTCTGATATGAATATTCATAGACAGCCAATTTCAGGAGGATCAAAGATCCAGAACATTCCTTTGTTACACAACATTACCTTCTGAAATAATACAGGATACGTTGACAAAGAGAAAGTCAGATTTACACTGGGATTTGGGACAAACCTCTGATGATTTCCCAGGCATAATCAATGCAAAAACCTTTATTTTTTTGAACTTTGCTGTCCAAGGCAGGGCTGTGTGTCGGTGCAGGATTTGGAGGCTCTGTTTAACTCATTCCTGGTGTCCCCTCCCACAGCCCTGCTCCACTGCCTGCATGCCCAAGCAGCACTGATTCCCCTCCCCTCCCTGTGTCTCCAGGCAGAGCAGATAAATGTTTACCTCCTGTCATTTTTCCTGCTGTTTCTTGTGGGTAAATGATCCTAAATGATTGCAAGGAGGCTCTGAGCTCTCTCTGGCACCGCTGCACGAGGTTGATGAAGTTCTTTGTGTAATGATGCTCTCAGCTCAGCCATACCCATCATTTTTGTCCTGTATCCATGCACTCTGTTTTCCAGAGCTGCTCTTCCTGCTGCCTGGGGACCAGCTCTGGCACTGGCCAAGCAGAAACACAACGATTCAGCCTGAGGGAGCTGTGCCAGTGTCACAGTTGTGCTCCAGCTGTGACAAAGCAGAGCTGTTCTCCTGCTGAGTTGCATCCACCAGAAATGTGTGTCAGCACAGGACAAACCCCACGCAACATAAATCCTCCCTGAGTTTTTCCTGAGGCTTTGTAAAGAGGAGATGGATTTCCTCTTCCTTTGCATCACTGTGTGCTGTGTTTCTCCTCAGAATCTGACAGCTCAGAAAGCAGAGTCTGGCCATGATCTTTCAGGGGCTCGAGCTCCTGCTGGGCTGGTTCTGTGAGGGGCTCTGTGGAGCTGCAACGCTCCTCAAACACAAATTCAGTGCTGGGATCCATAAGAAAAAGCTTTTCCCATCCCAACGGATGCAACCAGCGAGCACCCCAGCCCTGGGTGGTGGCTGAGGGGGTTTGGGATGAGCCACAGCAGAGTTTCAGCCGTGGCTCCTCTCAGCTCATCCCTCACCCAGCACAAACACTTGGATTTGCTCTGCAGTTCTCATTCTGGGAAGGGAAGGACAATCCCCAGGCACCTGCAGCTGGGCTGTTGTTTTTGGAGAGATTTACAGCACAAATGAGGGGGGTGTGGGAGGCTGAGGGAGCAGCCACGCTCCTTCCTTGTGCTCTGACTCAAAAAAAGCTGCTTCAGCTGCTGAGCTGGGGCTGCCATAAGGATGCTCTGATGGCTGATTCCCTGTCCAGCTCCCCCCCTGGGTCACTCTGGGGACCTGGAGCTCCATCCCGAGTGCCCAGCACTGTGTTGTGTGCACCTCAAACACAGCAGGCAGGCAGAGGCTTCTCCTGAATCACATCCTTTGCCCTTCCCAGCCCCACAGCACCCGGATTTGGCATTAGAGAGGCACCAGGCTGCTCCAGCACCAGCACTGCCCTTCACACGAAGATCAATGCACCTTTTCCCATCCGTGCTTCCTTTTAACCCCTCTCTGTCTTTCCTTTTAATTTTCCTGCCACTGCTGGGTTTGCATCCCAAGTTTCTAGGAAGCAGAGATAGCCCTTAGCAAAGGAGGCTGGTGCCAGAGCAGCACCACTCCATCTCCTCTGCTTCAGAGCCACCTCTTGCTCTCGTTAACTGATGTAGAAAGATTAAAACAAACCATTTGAAAGCAAGTTGGACAGTTTCAATAAAACATGCAGCCTCTGGAATGAATGTAACCTTTTTAATTTTGATTTTTTTTTCTTTCTCTCTTCCCTCCTTCCCATCCACAAACTAGGCTAGAATTACTTCCTGGCCCAAGGAAAACCCAGGCTCGTGGTTCAGTGAATTCAAGCGCGGTAAACTGGTAAGATGCATCCTGGTGCTTTCTGTTTCCTTTAACCCCCTGTCATATTTTACAGAGTAAAATGGCTCGTTGGCCCAAAGAACAGCCTTCCACATGGTATAGTCAATACAAGCGGGGGTCCTTGGTAAGTGGCTAACCCTGGCCCTGAATCAGAGCTTGTCACCTGCTTTGGTATGGCCACACTGCTGCCCTCTGCATGCTGGACTAATCCCCCTCCCGGGCACATGGAAACGTTTAAGGTGGAATCCTGAGAGAGACCCCAAACCCCCCCACCGGGGGTGCTTCTGTCCACTCTGCCTCTCTGGGAACTTGGCAGCAGGGGCTGAGCTTTGCCCTGGGTTAGGAGGGGACACGGGGATGTCCTGGGGCAGCTCTGTCATCACAGAGCTCTGCAGGAGTTCTCCTTCACACAGGGACATCTCCACCCCACAGGGAGTTCTCCACCCCACAGGGACATCTCCACCCCACAGGGAGTTCTCCTTCACACAGGGACATCTCCACCCCACAGGGAGTTCTCCACCCCACAGGGACATCTCCACCCCACAGGGAGTTCTCCACCCCACAGGAAGTGCTGTTGCTGTCTCCTCATCAGTCCCCATTTTGAGTTTCCCCACCTTGCTGTCCCTCAGCAGTGCAGCCTTACCCCAAGAGCTGAGAGATCCCCAAAATGATGCTCCAGCCTGGAGCTGGGCACGGTGCTGTCACCCAGGGAGGATCTGCACATCTCTGGCCTCTCTAGGACAGGTTTTCCCCAGAGGATGGATTTTGTTTCCCATATGGAGATGAGCTACACTGGGGACTCCCATGCTGCCCCCAGAGCTCGGGGGGCACAAAGTCACTTATTTAAAGGAAGATTTCCAGCCAGGCCTAGTGGAAAGGAATTTGACTGAGTCACAAATTGAGGATTTTTTTCAAGGGGGAAGAGCTGTTCTAAGGTCAAGCAATGTTTGATGTCAGCAAGACACAAACCAGGAAAAGCTCTGGTTTCTTCTCCTGTAACAGGACACCCACGTTATGAGATCACTCCCACAGAGACCCAGGCCTGGCCAGGGGTGTCAGATTTGTGTCTAAAGCCACAGAAATGTCCCCCTGGGGTATCAGTCCCTGTGCAATTAGCAGGATGCACATAACGAGCTCAGTCAAACCAGGAGAATTGGGGAACAGGCAAATATTCCATGGATATTCTCCCCCCCAGAGGCAGGAGATGCTCTGCTGTGTCCCACTGAGCTGTCCCCTCCCCAGGGCAGGGGGTTCCTGCAGTGCCCCAAGTTCCACCTTAAAGGGCAAACAACCCAAGCCCGGGTTGTTTCCCACGTCTGCCGCCTTCCATCGCCACTAAAACACACTTTGCTCTGATTCTGCCCCCGAGGAGGACACGGCTTCTGTGGCTTCTCTGCATCATCAAACCAGGCTGCAAAGCCAAGGCTTCAGCCTCGAGGCTCCTTGGAGGGCAACTACTCATAGCTTAATTACAGAGCACTTCATCAGTTAATGTTCCAAGTACCTCCACTTCTCCATGTCCCCTGCTTCTCTTCTTCCCAGCTCTGTTAGAGGCTCAGTTGCCAGCCTAGAGCTTAGGGCTTATTCTTTTTTTAGATAAAAACATTTCTGGTGCTACTTTGGAGCTCTTTGTTCCATCTTTTTGTGTTGTCATTTTCTTGGCTTTTCCTTTTTTTGTTTTTTTTCCTCTTCATCTGTCCTGCTTTTTCTATTTGGAAAAATAAAAAAGCCACCAGTATGTGGAAGCTCTACTTAAGAAAATCACAAAACAGTCAAACACACAGGCCATGAAAGTGGGTTTTATTTATTTATTTATTTATTTATNGCTCTTTGTTCCATCTTTTTGTGTTGTCATTTTCTTGGCTTTTCCTTTTTTTGTTTTTTTTCCTCTTCATCTGTCCTGCTTTTTCTATTTGGAAAAATAAAAAAGCCACCAGTATGTGGAAGCTCTACTTAAGAAAATCACAAAACAGTCAAACACACAGGCCATGAAAGTGGGTTTTATTTATTTATTTATTTATTTATTTATTAATTATAAGATTAGCTCTGATTTTGCCCCAGTCAATACCAGGAACCACGAGATTGGTAAATTAAGGAGATCTTTTTTTGCCTGGTGGATCCAAAATCAGCTGAAATTTGTGTGTGGATGGGCAGAATGAAAAGAAATTTGGGCTCCCCTCTGGGTGCAGCTCTGCTCCTGTTACTCCATGGAGAAAGTCCCTGGTGTCTTGAGGGGCTGAGGCCACAGGGAACCCCAAAGCTGAGGGGAAGATTCCCAGAGCTGTCAGGGGCTCCACGTAAATCCTGGGATTGCACAGCTGGGAAGATGCTGCCTTTCTCCTGGGGACACCTGAAGTAAGAGGGATGCAGTAAATATGAAATACAACGAAAGCAGCTGGGTTTGCTGCTCCCACAGCAGCATTTATCGGTGCCACAGAGCACTCAGAGCCAATTCCTCACCTTTGCTGGGGATGCAGCCGAGCTGTGTTCAGAGGGATAAGAGGCTTGCAGACGTTTTCTCTGCTTCCCTCCTGTGTGTGTTACACACAATTCCCAGCAGCTCTAACAAGGCCTCCCATCCCATCCCATCCCATCCCATCCCATCCCATCCCATCCCCTCCCATCCCATCCCATCCCATCCCATCCCATATCCCTCCCAGCCATATGGCACCTGCCAGCACAGAGAAAAGAGGAAAGGATTGAATTGCCCGAAATTGAGCAAACATTGTGCACACATCCAGCTCCCCGTGGCTCCAGCTGCAAAGCTGGGACAGGGCTTCACCAAATCTGCAGAGGCTGAACAACAAAAAAACCTTCCAGAAGCAGCCAGGCTGCAAAGCAAGCACTGGTGTGAAATGAACCCAAATAAGAGAATGCCCTGCAGATCAGTAGGGCCACGCTGGGGGTGTGACAAGTTCTTGGCAGTTTTTGTCCCCCTCCTTCCACATGCTGGTGGTTTTCTGGTAGCTCCTCCTGGCATGCGTGGCTCTCTCCTGGTCAGTCACATTTAACTCTCAGGAGGACAGTGCAGCAGCATCCTGACAACCGGTTGGTATCTTTATTTCTTTGGATTATCTCTTTTTAATGCAGTGGTTTATTGTGGTTATGAATCTCTTCTCCTGTTTGCAGCCTGCACCACAGCTCAAGGGTTCGTGGTACCTGGAGGAAATCCATGCTGGTTGGGTGCCTGTGTTTTTCTCCTGGTTGTTTCTAAAGTAACCCTCAGCCCATCCAGGGCAGTAGCTTGGAGATGCCACCTCAAGCACAGTCAGTTCATCCCTGCAAAAACTTATCAGCAGTGTGTGCTGGTGTCACTGGTGTCCCTCAGAGCCCCAGCTCAGGAGCAGTGTGTGCTGGTGTCCCTCAGGTTCCCCAGCTCAGGAGCAGTGCCTCCTGCTGTCACTGGTGTCCCTCAGAGCCCCCGGCCCTGTTTCCCTGTCCCTCACTGCCCAGTGTTGTCCCTTCTCCGCCTCCCCCAGCTCTCCTACGTGGACTCGGACGGGAACCCCATCGGGGTGGTGCAGATGACCTTCCTGCGTCTCCTGAGCGCCTCGGCCCACCAGAACATCACCTACAACTGCTACCAGTCCGTGGCCTGGCACGATGCCACCACCAACAGCTACGACAAGGCCATCCGCTTCCTGGGCTCCAACGACGAGGAGATGTCCTACGACAACAACCCCTACATCCGAGCCGCCCTGGACGGCTGCGCGGTACGTGGGCACTGCTGGCCCTGGGGGCACCCTGGGGACACCCTGGGGACACCCTGGGGACACCTCTGTCCCCTCCCCTGCTTGTCCAGCACCATCTTCCCCAGAGCAGATCACCCCCAAATTTCCTGTGGTTGATGCAGTTGTCCTTAGCACGAGAGACATCCAGTCGCTCTTCCCTAAGTTGGAAATAAATGATTCCGTGGGAATCTGTGATCCTGCTCAAAGTCAGGGGAAGCTGCAGCACGCCCATGAGTCAAATTAATCTGATTAATCCAATTAACCTGCCTAAAAATGCTGCTTGCTTTTAAAAGTCCCCCCGTGCCTTTGCTCTTACCCAGTTCCTCACACAGGGAGAGGCGAGCGGTGGCGCCCAGTTGGGGATGAAATTTGCAGGGTTTGATAAGAATCTCTTTTACTGCTTCTAGGAAATCTCAGAGGCAAAGCAGGAAGGGTTTGGTTGGAATTTTGGTTTGTGCAGCCCCAGGAAGGCTTGGGGCTGTGCTGCTCATGGGGTGCGTGAGCACAGCCACAATTTCCAAAGGTGCCCCACATCCTCCCTTTTCTTCTAACTCCTCTTGGTTGCTTGATTTTGGTTTAAACTCTGAAAAATCTGCCCTCAGGAGATAAAAATTTGGCAAAGCAGGTGCTGCCTGCATTTATTTTGAGCCCCAGCTTGCTGGTGTAAAAACATGCATAATTCCCACCCTCTGGAACTGCAGCACTCGGAGCCCACGGGACAGAAAGATTGAGATGTTTGACAGGAAAAGCTTCCCCATGTAATTCAAGATTGAAATGCTTCTGTTCTGGCACAAACAGATTTTTTCCTGATGGAGCAATGAGGAAAATCAGATTAGAGCTTTCAGCACATTCCTGGAGAGGGAAAGGGCATCCAGCCCCCTTCTGGGAACACTCGGGAGAAGTTTATCCTCGAGTTCTTCGTGTCTCCTGCTGGCACAACATCCTTGGGAAAAAGGGCCTTCCCTTCCCCTTCTGGATCTCAGGGGTGTTGGAGGACCATGGGTTGCACATTTTAAGGTGGATGAGCCTCCTGAAAGCCTCTGCCTTTTAGGCAGATAAATTGGATTAATCTGCTACCCTGGCAGATTGTGCTGCCCAAAGCACAGGGAGGGTATTTGAGATTTACTTATTTATTTAAAAGAGTTTAGGGTTTACAATAGATTCTCTCCATGGAAGGTGATTTTAATCTGACTTTTAGACCCATAGAAAGGCCGTTAGAAATTTAGAGAACTCCACCAGGAGCTGAGAGATGCTTCTGCTTCTTTTGTGAGAGGGAGTGCTACAATTCACATGCTGGGCCCAGCTGTGCTGGGTTAATGGTTGGACTCGATGATCCTAAAGGGCTTTTCCATCCTAAATGATTCCAGGATTGAGCCCCTACCCTGTGGAGATGAGGTTGGGCTGCCCCACACGGTGCTGCCACAGAGGTCCTGGTAGGACCAACCGTGTTGGAGGCTGCTGAAGCCAGAGGAGCTCCAGGGCTGATGTTCATCCCATTACTTGAAAATGTTTTTCCTGAACTTCCAGCCCTTTCCCAGCAGCTGTGCTCCAGCCTGTTCTTCCGAGACACACAAATCACAGGGAAAGGCAGAGCCGAAAGCTGCTCCATAAATTCTCTTGTTTGTGCAGCTTTGTTCACCCTCGGGGGCACTTCTGCTCCTCTAATAATTATTTATATTTTGGAAAGAACCCCGTGGCCACCAGGCACGATAAAAAGACAGCAGCACCTTGTGAATTCCAGCAAACTTGAAATGTGATCTTTTCACTAAATACATTCAAATTAAATCGCTCCCATTGGCTCAACAAGCCAGGTGTGTTCTCAGGGAGGGAAAACAACCCTTCCACAGCCACAACAATTTTCCCAGGCTCCCTTTCCAGCTTGGAAATGTGCTGGAGCAGAGTTGGAGTGTCATGATCTGCTTCTGCTCCAAGGTCTGGGCATCTCCCAGGGGTTTTTCAGTGCTCACCTGAGGGCTCGTGTGGACATAAATTTGTGTTTGGGTGGTGGCGCCTCTGATTTGGGTCCAAAAATTCCTGGGGAAGATCAACAGCATATTCCCAGCAGGGTGGTGATTGTTGTGCTGATGTTGGCTTGGAGGCATCCTCAGAGCTCCTCTTTCCCTCCCTCCAGGCAAGGAAGGGCTACCAGAAAACCATCCTGGAAATCAACACGCCCAAAGTGGAGCAGGTCCCCATAGTCGACATCATGTTCAATGACTTCGGAGAAGCGGCACAGAAATTTGGATTCGAGGTGGGACCAGCTTGCTTCCTGGGCTAAAAGAGCCACCTGAACCTAGTCTCCAAATGAGCAACCTCGTAACCTCATTGCGCCATTTAATTAAAAACAAAAAAAGAGAAAAAAGAAAACAAAAAGGAGAAAAAAAAAGAATTCCTCGTCACGTGCACGGTCTGAAACTGGACAGCGATGGGTTATTATTTTGGTTTTTCTCCCCTTCTCCACTATTTTGTCGTGCCCCTGGTTTTGCCCAAATCCCTCCGTGCCCCCTCAGCCATTCCCAGGATGGATATGGAATCTCATGACCGACGGCCACACGTGGAGACCTGGCCCTGGCCCTGCTGCCACCGCTGCTGCCCCGAGCTGAGCCCACCTCCAGCAAACTCCTTCTTCCTCCTCCTCTTCTTCTCCTCGCCAGGAAGTGTTTGTTTGTTCCCAAGGGGAAAAAAAAATGGAAAAAACTTGAAATTCCTCATGTTCAGCACGACGTTGAAATCCTGGCAGTCCTGGATCCGAAGCTCCTCGGAGAGGTTTTGTTGCCTTCTGTGAGGTTTGGATCAGCTCCAGCAAGGAGATGCCATGGCCAATTCCAGAATTTTCCGTGTCTCCTCCACTGAGTTTGCCTCATTCCACGTTTTCCAAAGTGCTGACTCGAGGTCAAGCTGGGCATCTCTCTGCCATGTCTTAAAGGTGCTTCTGTTTTCTGTGTGTTTGTGAGTAAATATTTGTGTTGTATTTTATTTGAAATGTTGGAATGTTCCTGCCTTCAAACCATGCAAGTGACCTTGTCTGTATTAAAGCCACCCCATCCCAGCCAAGCTTCCACCTGGGAATGAAGACAGCAGCTCCTGTCCCCACTTCTGCCTCTTCCCAGCCCCAAACTGGGACCTGGAGGCTTTGGAATTACCCCCAGGATGAGGTGCAAACCAGCCCCCTGAGCCACAGATGCCTTTTGGAATGATTCCTTTCAAAATGAAGGAATTAAAGCCACTTTTTAACATATTTCCTACAAATCCCCTGATCTAAAAGCAGGATCTGCATTGAGTCTCTGCCTTTTTATTCACTTGCTTAACGCACGTATTTTAAATTAATTCTTCTTTTTTTTTTTCCTTTGGCATTCCTTTAAAATGATAATAATTAAACCTGAATGCATTCCCAGTGGCAGATTCCAGTGGCAGGGGAAATCCATTTGTCCTCTCTGAATATCAAGTGTAAAGAAAAACACAAAAAATGAAGAAAAAAAAAAAAGGTGCTTTTTATAGTTATTTTTACATATCTCTGTGGTGCTATCTCTTTGATAAGTTCAACACAACACTGGGGATACCCTGCCACTGGCCAATCTCCCACTTGGCTTTTTGAGGCACTTTCAGGCAGATTTTGGCTGCTGATAAATGCATGGCACCTTCTTATCTCTTCTGTCCAAATCCTGCTCCTCTCCTTCCTTGGCCGGGCCTGAAAAAAGCATTAAATGTGCTTCCATTTTTTTTTTTTTCCATTCTTATTTTTTGCTTTTCCCAAGGTTATCCACACCTTTTCCCGGTGGGAAGCAGAGCAGATTGTCCTCGGTGGCTGAACGTTTGTGGTGCTAATTTATGGAGATGTTGGGTGTCCTGAAGCCGTGGGGGTGCTGCCCGCCCAGCAATCCCGGGAATTTGCAATTTTCCTGCTCTTCCCACTTTTTTTTTATTCCTTCCACGGCTCACAGCGTGCTGACACCCTTTTCTTTTGCCATTTGTTTCTCCTCCTTGGCCTTTTTCCTTCTTTAGGTCTCTCAGCTGGAAAATAATCAGTGCAAGGTGGGGTTTTTTTAAATTATTATTCTTCTTCTTTGGCCTGGAGCGTTTGGCTCAAGGGGGATTTTTCACCCCAAAGGAAAAGACATCACATTTACTGTGAAAAAAGCCTATATATGATGTCTTTTCCCCCCTCCTGCCCAACTTGAGAGCAGCAGCATCCGAGGAAGGGAGGCAAAGCCGTGCTGGAGGGAGCGGCGATGCCAGCGGTGCTTTTTTAGGCCTGGAGGAGCCGTGTCCATCCCTCTCCCTTCTTCCCCTGTGCTCTCTCTCACTTAAGGGAATAAAAAACTCCAAAAGGTGCTACCCTAAAAACTGCAGACTCCGGCAGCAGAGCAGTGAAAAGGAATTTAGGATAATAAATAAGGAATTCAGCTTCTCAGTCACCTTGGCAACAGCGGGGAGGTCGGGCAAGGTCGCACATCCCAGCAAAGCCATATCCTGATATTTGTCCACACCTGTGTGTCTGCCCAGGTCATGGGATTCTGTTCTCAATTCATTCTCATCAAGGGAGCTTTTTTCTTTTTTTTTCTTTTTTTTTTTTTTCCCTTTGATTTCTCTGCTTGAAGAAGAAGAAGAAAAAAGAAAAAAAAAAACAAAAAAGAATAAAAAATTCCTGTGTTGAATTCCACGGTGTTGTAATTGTACTGAGCTCCAAACTGTTCTGATCCCCCCCAGACCACTTAGCTACGGTATATTGCAATAAAATTACTACTTGTATTTGCAGACCTTCTTTTTGTGTAATTTTATTTCCCTCCTCCCCTTAATATATATTGACTTGAACAAATGTTGATAAGAAAAATAAAACCTATGGAAAAACAAAAAAACCAACCCAAACTTTTAGTACATAAGGCCCTTTTTAAAATATAGTGTCAAATGCCATATTGTACATTTCTTCAAAGTCCAATAAACATGTCATAAAATTTAAGTGTAATGCCCATAAGAGCTATTTTTAAATATTTTAAACCTGTGTAATAAAGGAATAAATGTAATAGATTTTTTTTTCAATAAATCAAGTTTACTGTTTCCACCTAAACCCCCGTGATGTGAATCTCTTCTTGGAGTTGATTGCAGCGGGATTTCCCCAGGACCCCTCTGCAACGTGGAGCCTGAAAAGTTCATCAGAGGAGCAGTGGAAGTGCTTAAAGGTAAATAATTGCTGTAAAATACAATCCAAACCCATCGTGGGGAGAAATCCCAGGCCTGGAATATTTTCTTTGGTTTTTTGGTTTTGTTTTTTTTTGTCAGTGAGAAATTCCGGTGCAAGAATCTGACCTGGTTTTGGTGGCTGGGATCTGGAGGAGAAGATTGTGTGGCCACCAGCTCTGCACCTTCCCCACAGCAGCACAAACGTCACCAGAGGAGTTTTTTCTCTTGCTGATCTCCTCATCCCAACACAAATTCAGGGAGAAGCATTTTTCCACCTTCTTGGTGAGCTCCTCAACCCCCAAATTCCCGTTCTCGGCCCCAGGGCTCTGCCGTGTGGAGGGAAACATTGTGGGGGATGCTTTGTTCATCCTCTCCTCCTCCTCTCCTGCAGGTTTCACTCCAGGAGGTTCTGGATCCAGATCTGTGTCACTCTGGATCTCAGGGGCTTCTTCAAACAACCTCTGGTTGGTGCTGCAGTTCCAGGAGATGTTGGACCTTCAGGAGGTGACGTCTGGAGCACTGCAGGTGGGTCAGGTGCCACCATGGGCAGTGCACGAGCCCATCTCGAGGCTCTGCAGTGACCAAGCCAAGCTCTGGGGCCCAAAAGCTTCTTCCCTTCATTTCTTTGGCTGCAGAAGATCTTTGATGATCTTCGTTCTTTGCTGAAAGGTGTCCAGAGAAGAAGCCAAAGTCACAGAATCCCAGAATGGGTTGGGTTGGAAGGGACATTGAAGATCAGCCAGCTCCATGGGCAGGGACATCTTCCATAGCCCAGGGTGCTCCAAACCCCATCCAGCCTGACCTTGCAATCCTTCAATCTTCAGTACTTCAGTCTGTCATTAACTTCCAGGAGTAGTTTGGGGAAATCTTGGGCTAAAATGGCTAAATCTCCATCGCAGTGGACCCCAGAGGTACCACAGCTGCAGGAAGAAATGAGGGCAAAATAACTTTATTTACTTAAACCCGGCTGCAAATACTCAACTTCGATCTGGATCGTGCTTCAAGGTGACCCCGGCCCCTCCTCACCAGTTGTGATTTGCACTCAATCACTGCTGCTTGCAGCAAAAGCCTCTGTGCTGAGAGCAGCTTTGATCTGCTGTTAGGGAAAAACAAAGATCTGAGCAGGGATCTGACTGTTTCTGGCACTGCCAGACACAGGAATGTGGCAGATTTTTCACCTCTTTTCATATTACAAAGTCTGTGATTGAGTGCTCCAGCTCCAAAGCTGTGACTCCAGCAGGTGAAATAGGGAGGGGGATTTTTAGCAGAGCCACAAAAAGAGCAGCAGATTACTGAGACAGAGTATGAGCACCCAGACCTGCTCAGTTGTGGGGTGAGGATGGGGCTGCTCATCCCAAACTCCAGCAGCAGCTGCCTCCCCACCTCAGGGATCCTACGAGGGCAGGACCAGGAGCCCAAAGCTCGGGATGCAGCAAAGAGAGGATGAAAACCACCAAGCTCAGCACCCAGGGGGGAGCAGAGCAGCACCCAGGCCAGGGATGGGAATTATCCAAGGGTAGCTGATCCCAGTGGGGTTCCCACAGCTTTTAAAGCAGGGAAGGGGAGGCTGCAGGGCTTGGGGCTGCTCTGCCTTGCCCTGCCTGTGGGGTTTTGTTCCAACAGGCTGAGGCTGCCCTGGGCTGGCATTTCTGCCCTGCTGTGAGGGAGGAAGGCGGGTGGAGCCTGCAGAGTTTTCCCCATGCAGCTGCCTGAGCTGAGCCAGGCACGAGGATGTGTCCATGTGCTTCCCACTGCTTCCCGGGGTAAACCAGGAGCTGCTGTGGGATTTGCTGTCTGCCTGTGAGATGGGAATTGTTCCCTGGTTGGGTTTCCAGCCCTGCTCTGGAGGAAGAGGCCCAGCCCCTCGTGCTGCTCTGTGACTGGTGACTCCCTGGTTTTTACCTTGGATTGCCTTGGCTTGCTTCACTTGGACTCGATCATCTTCAAGGGCTTTTTCAACCCAAAGAATTCCGTGATCCAGCTGCTGGAGCACTGGCTGTCCCTAAAAAAGCCCATCCTCTGTGGTTTGTAAGAGTGGGGCAGAGAAAGGAGCCGAGAGGCTCCCACCAAACTTTGGTGCTTTGACCTGGGGCTGCACCAGCAGGGACCAGCACAACCCAGTTCCTCCTGGGAGCTGCTGGGGATGGGGACCAGGATCAGAGCCCTGCCATGTCCCACTCCCTGTGCCCCTCGGTTTCACGCTGGGACCACACCTTTCACTCTCATCACAGCTCTGGTTGGGATGCTCCTGCTGCTGTCGCCTCTCCCAGAGATGTTCCTCCCATCTCCTTAAATCCTGTGTTTACAGCAGACTGGTAAAAATAAAAGTGGCCAAAAAAGGAGCGTTGGCACTGATTAAATTTAGAGAGCAGATCCTGGGCATCCCCTCCCTGTCTAGGTGAGTTTTGGCAAACAAGGAGAAAAGCTGTGAATGGGCGTTTCATACAAAGGATTGAGCATCCTCAGGGCCACCAAAGCTCTCCTGGAGACACAGAAACAGCAGGACCGAGTGGGAGGCTGGAATGAGGAGGGGAGAGGATTGTGCATGAATTAGCATGGTGAAAATATGCAAATTGTTGGGTAGAGTGAGGCTGTCATGGCACTCAGAGGAGCTGGAGCTATTCTTGTTGTTCAGCTGCTTTTTGTCCTGCATCTTCTCCCAGCCAGGCTGGCTTTGACTTGGGTTTATTTTTATTAAAGTCTCAAGCAAAAGAGCAGAATTTATCTGACCCACAGCTCTGGAAAAAAGGTTAAAAAAAAAAAAAAAACCACAAAAAACCCTCTCATGTGTTCCTGTGAGAAAAACAAGGGAGCTGGAGGTGCCTCTGGCAGCTCAGCACCACCTGTAAATTAACCTAGAGAGTGCCCAGAAAGGCTGACACAGTGCAAGCCAAATGTGTCCCCTCTCTTCACACCTTGCCCAGGAGCTGTGCCTCTGCAAATTCCCTGCTCTGGCTTTCCAGACAGACAATTCCCAGGTTTTTTAATACATTTTTTAACAGGACTGCTCACTGCTGTGTGTGTCACCTGGCACCACGAGCCCGGTGTCCCTCTGCCGTGAGCAGGTGGGAAGCAAGGATTTATCATCATTATCCATCAATTATTGTATCCCTGCAGAACCTGGATTTTCCTTCGTTTTTGTTTTCTTCCCATGTGCTTTTCCTTCAAGGCAAGAGCAACCTTTGAGGCCAAGCTGGGCTGATGTTCCCAACATCTGTCTGTGGCTGTTTAGGCAGGGCTGCCCTCCTGCCATCGTGCAGTGGCCCAAAACCAGCTTTGGAAATAACTGACTCTTAATTCATCCTTCCCTCAGCACTTCCAGCTCTGGGGAATCCAATCCCTTTTCCCATCAAGGGGATCTTCAGCATCTTCTCTGGAAGTGCTGGACTGGGGGTTCCTGCACTCAAACCCGTTTTGCTTTTGATCTCCAGAGCAGGATGAGTTTCATGTGCTGTACTTTTATTAACAGCACCTATTGCCACTTCATTTACCCCTCGTAACTTCTCTGCTTGCAGATTTCTCCCATCCTGGCCCATCGTGGCAGTGATTTCCTCCAGAGGCACAAACCCACAGCTTCCCACAGCCCCCGCCTGCTCCTACCTCGGCAGCGAACAAAACTCCCCAATCCACGCTGGCGTTGAACAGCTTTGCTCAAACGGCCCCGAGCAAAAACAAACACCCCAAAGAAATCAAACACGTGAAAACCCTGCAGAAGCAGCTGTTCCCCTCCTTCAGAGAGCAGCCAACGTGCTTGTTCCTTCAGAGCTGCACAACGAGGGGAGCTGTGAAGCGCTGAAATTACATCTTGTAAGGCGCGGGCTGTCACGCTCAGAGGCACCCCTGGAAGTGCTGCTGCACAGCTGAGCAGCCCGAGCCAACGTGTCTTCCCTGGGACTCCGTGTTCTCATCCTGCCTAATTATTAATATGTTAATTTGACAATGAGATGTTGTTCTTTGCGGAAAATTTCCTGCGCCGCGCTTGGATTCTTTTTTTTTTCCGGCTGCTTCTCGGCTCGCAGGTTTTTTGTTTTCTCTGGTTTCTGGTTCAGGCAGAGCAGAGCCTGAGGGATCTTTTTGCCACATCCCTGGAAAAGTCCAAGGCCAGGTTGGACGGGGCTTGGAGCAACCTGGGATAGTCGAGGTGTCCCTGCCCATGGCACTGGATGAGCTTTAAGGTCCCTCCAACCCAAACCATTCTGGGATTCTGTGATTCCGTGAGCATTCCAAGGTGCCAAAAGAGTAACCAAGTCAGGAGAGCATTGTGCTGGTGCTGATTGTTTGGGAATATCCCGTGACCAAGCCCTCCTGAAGGCGACTTCCACCCCAGGGATGGGCATTGCCGTGGTTGTGCCATTGTTGTGCCCCAGAGGGAAAAATGCCCTGACTGTGCCTTTTTAAGTTCAAAGGGACCAGGAGCTGCCAAAGGTGGTCTCACACATCCCAAGTGTGATGAAGAATCCGATCTCTTCAGGATTGCAGCACAAATTCACACCCAGAGGTCTCCTGGAGGCTCCCAGATGGAAAACTGGGCTGGGAAATTGCCTCCCTTCAGCCCCCATCTCCCCCAGAGCTGAAGGTTGGGCCCCACCTGCTCCTCACGGCCACCAGCATGAGGCTGAATTTCAGGAGGGAGCAGCAGCCACTAAAAAAAACCCCAAAATTGTCCCATTTTGGGATTTTCTCTTCAAGCACGTTGATCCGAGACCCTGTTGAAATGGAAATCAAAAAGCTGCCAGACTCGAAGCGTTAATTAAGACACACAACAGGGAGAGAGGGGGAGGAGGAAGGAGGGGAGCAGCCATTCATCCATTCAGGAATTATCTGCTCCACGAGGCAGCGTTTGTGGATTCCACACACATCCATCATTTTTGGGGGTGGGGGAAGGAAGAAATTAAACCCAACCCCACAGGAAGTTTGTCCACCACCATGGATTTAATTTCCAAACTCGCATCAGGCAAAGATTAACCTTGCTGAAGGGCGCCAGTGGAGCGGGCAGGAATGTACAAATTAATCCGTGCTCTGAGTTTCTTCAGGAGGAAACACTGAGCAGGATTAAATATTTATTGTATATAAATACCTTTTTTCCCACCTCCCCCATTTCCTCTCCCAATCTGCATTTCAGCCTCCTTCCACCAAAGCCAGTTTGCCCAAGCCAGTTTTCTCCAACCCTGGGAGAGTGCAAGAGTTTGTTTTTCCTCCTGGGTGAGGAGGAAAGTTTGAGGAATAATTCATTTGCCACCTTGATTTTTTCCCTTCCCTCCCCTCCCAAGATTGATACCGCGACACTTAAAGGGGAGAAAATCAAGTTGTGCTGATCTATGACCAGACACTATTTATTCTCATAGAATCTCATCTGCAATTTTCCTCAGCATCCTCAGAATTAAAATCCCTTTGCAATCTCTCCAGCTGGCTGAAAATGTGCCATTCCCCTCCCTCCCCTCCTCAGATGTCTCTTCCCTCTGATCGGGGCACGGCGTTATCGATGATGTGATGCTGCTTTACATTCAGAGGCTTGTGGGGTTTTTTGGACCATAAATAATGTCCCTGTGCAGCTCAGGCAGAATCATTCTGAGGTTTTTTGGGGCTTTTTTTTTTTTTTCCTTTTCTTATTCCTTTCCCTTCTCTCTTTCCCTTTCTATCTTTCTTTCTCCAGCTCTTACAAGGGGTGATAAATTTGTTTCTTCCCCCGTAGCAACCACCAACGAGCAAAATATGGAGCCTGTTCTTTCACACCTGGGATTGAGGCTCAGGGGTGACCCTGCAAACAGCAAAAAAATCCCTTTTCCATGGATCCTGGCCTTCCTGGGAGGAACAAACCAGCCTGGAACAGAAGATGGCTCAGCACTTTAATCCCAGAAAGCAGCAGTGTCCCTCTGTTGTCCCCACCTGGGTCCTTGCTGGGGGCATTGTTGGAGCAGATGAAGATGAAAGCTGCTTTTTTCAGGGATTAACGTGTTTTCCATGGATGTTCCTCCTTGATGGGATAATGGGATTGGGGCTAGCATGGATGTGCCCTCTGGATCGTGCCCCAGCCCCCTGGAGCAGAGGAGGTGTGACAGCAAGGCTGGCTCACTGCAGAACATTTATTTTTAGGGGTTTTTTGTCTGATTCGAAATAGGAAAACATCTGAAAGTAGCTGGAGATGAACCATCCCACCAGGTCCTTGCACCTGGAAACCACCCTGGGCTGCCCTGTCCATGACCTGGACAATCTCTCCCTGTTCTTCAGGGCTGCTGGAGCAGGAGCAGGAACATCTCCAGTTCCAGCTGCTGCCCTCGGTTTGCTGCGATAAAGTGGGCCCAGGGAGAGGAAATGGCCTCGAGTTGTGCCAGGGTGGGTTGCACTGGGTGTTAGGAAAGGTTTCTTCACGGAAAGGGTTGCTCAGTGCTGGAAAAAGCTGCCCAGGGAAGCGGTGGAAGGGTTTAAAGGACACAGATGTGGCTCTTGGGGACACGGTTCAGTGCTGGCCTTGGCAGTGCTGGGTTAAAGGCTGGGCTCGATGACTTTTCCAGCCTGAAGGATCCTGTGATTCCGTGGACAGCCCTGGGTCAGCCCAAACCTGTCCTGGGGCTGCACTGAGGGGACACCACAGGTTCCAGGGGCAGGGGCTGGTTTGTGTCGCTGCTTTGGAACCCTGGGACAGATCCCAGGTGGCTCCAGCTGAGTGAGGGGGGTCAGCTAAAGATCCAACCTGGATGTCCCCAAACCTCCAAATGTCCAACCCAGGATGTCCCCAAAGCCCCCAAATCCAACCTGGATGTCCCCAAACCTCCAAATGTCCAACCCTGGATGTCCCCAAAGCCCCCAAATCCAACCTGGATGTCCCCAAACCTCCAAATGTCCAACCCAGGATGCCTAAATCAGCCCCAGCATCGCTCCAGAGCTGGCAGAGTGTGGTCATGGAGGAGACTCAATTCATCCTCCTCTCCTTACTCCAGAGCTTTCTTCCTGCTGCTTAGGGATGGGGAAAACTCCCAGGCTCCACCAGGATGGATTTTCCAGCAGTTTAGTGGATCCCTCCCGTTAATTTCCAGTACAAGCAGCTCTTTGTGGCTCACAGGAAACCCACCTGAAAACCTCAGTGCCATTCCACACTTGGAAAGGCTGTGCTGGGGCTGATCCAGCGCCCTCCACGCGGCTGAATTCCTGTTTATTTGTTAAAAGCCCAAGATTCCGCGTTGTTTTGTCTCTCGTTTTGCAGAGTTAATCGGATTGGCAAGCACAGAAAGGAGCTTTCAGGGGAAGCAGCTGCTGAGCAGCACAAAGCTGGGTGTGTAATCCAAGCTTTACCCACAGCCTTATTAAGATCGAGATGTCTCATTACAGGCGTATTTCCAGCTGGATTTCACATCAGCTTTTGTGATTTCTCCCTCCCCTTCCCAACGCTATTTTTTTTCTCCCCTCATATAATTTGCTGCTTTTCGCTGGGGGGAAAGAGTTTGGTTTAACACGTGTTGCACTGAGCAACATCCTCAATTTAAATGGAAATTCTGTCAATAACAAATGTTCTCTCTCTCCTCACCCGGGGAAGGGCTTGGAAATATTGTTCAGAGATAAAAAAAAACCCCACCAGAGCTCAGAGCCAGCAGGAGAACGGCCCCAGTCCTCTGGCAGGGGCCAATTGCAGATAATAAAGTGCCCATTTGTTGCAGCTGAGATGGTGTAAATGAGCTGGAGGAAAGAGGAGCTCAGGAATCGAGGCTGAAAAATCAAAAGAAGGCGAGGGGAAGTGAGAATCTCGTTATGGAGTGACTGGGATCCTTTATTGCAGCAGCTTTGGGCTGGAAATAGGGGCAGGGAAAGGGAGCCAGGAGCTCTCGGAGCAGCTGGGGAAGGAATTTTGAGTGATCCAATCAAGGGCTTGAGGAGTTTAAGGTGGATAAAGGGACCAAAGGCATGGCTGGGTCCCAACCTGTCGCCCTCTCCAAGTCCTGATCTCTTTTCCCTTAATTAATTTATTGTATTTCAGGCCTGGCTTGTCGGGGCAGAGATTTTTCTATGTCAGGTAATGCTGGGAATGCCCTGGAACACATCCCTAGGAAAAAACCTAAACATAACTAACACTGAGAAACTGAATGGGGTTAAAATCCATTTGTCCCTTTTCTCCGGGGAGAAAAACTAAGAAAAAAAATTTCCATTTTTCTGTCATCACCCAAAATTCCAGAAATCTTCAGAAACGGCTCTTTTCTGGTCGAGAAACTTTTGCAAACGAGAAACTTTGCCAGATGTCGGTGTTGTTAAAAAGCCATTTGCTCCTCAAAGAGATGCTTTTGAGGGACATTTTTCAGCTGGCTGTACAAATAAATCACTGAGTGTTGCTGCCTGTGGCTGGTGAGATTTACAGGGGCTGGGCAGGTGATTTACAGGGGATTGGAGGAAGATGCTTTTTGGCTGCAATCCACGAAGCAAGTCCTGGTCTCCTCCCCAGCTGGGGCAGATGCTCCGTGGATTCCACTGCACGGGGTGAGGATCAGATCCATGGATTTCCTTCCAGGATGCAGAGTTTCGTTTGGATCAGGCTCTTTTGGGGGTGTTGGGGTGCAGGGAGAGGCAGCCAGGCACCCCCAATCCCACATTTCCTGGTGTGATGGGGCTCTCGCTGCTCCCCTTTGTTTTCCAGAGCCAGAGTTGCAGGAGCTGAGGTAAATCCCATCCCAGGTGTGTGTTAATCCATCAGGATTGCTCAGGATGTCTGAGGTTGGGAGGGATAAACATCTTTTCCTGTTTAGATTTGGTTTATTTGTTAATTTAAGCTCTGCTGTCCCGGTGGTCCCAGCCCAAACCACATCTCATGTGCTCCTGCTGCAGGGCAGGTTTCTCCTCTGAGGTGATGCTCAGAGGCTCCAGCTCGTCCAAAAATGGGAAAAAAAATAAAAATTCCCAGTCCCTGCCCGGATTTGGGGTGTAGCTGCTTTTCTAAATCCGTCATGCTTCATTTATCTCAGTGATGGATGCGCTGCCCATATGTTTAAATACCACGGAAATGCAGCCTGGCAAATATCTGCTCACCCGGGAGGACTCATTTTGCTTGACAGGCAATCAAGGGAAAATCAGTATTTTCCTTGTCATCACCAGCTCTGAGAGACTTTGGAGAAGTTTCCCTGTCCTTCTCCCTGTGTGGGGCCTCCCCATTTGCTGCTGCTGGGGTCAGAGCAGTTCTCTTTTCGCAAAACCCATCACCTTCCTCAAAATAACCCGAGCAGGGCCTTCCCCTCCCGGTGCCATAAATCACAGCAGGAAAAATGAAATGTAGGAGCTCTGCAAGGCCCAGCAAGGCAGGGATGATGTGGATTCATCAATCCCGAGGCGTGGCTGGCGCTTAAGCTTTGCCCTTTACGAGCAGCGTTGCATTTCAGGAGAGATTTCTGAGCCTGTGGCCGTGAGAGGAGAAATGAAACATAATCACCCTCGGTGTCTGCCTGGCCTGGGTTTCTTCAGGAAAAGCTGGAGGAGCCACCTGTGTGAAATAAAAGGCTGCAAGGAGCAAAGGAATCCATTTTATCCGGAGCGGTTTTTCTCGGAGGCTGAGGGATGGATCTTCCCTGCCCCAGTGCACACCCCTGGTTCGTAAGCGGAGCCTTCAGCATGAAATACTGAGGGAGAAAACTGCGTTTCATCCCTGGAGTTTGGAGAGGGGGAAGGAGCAGCACTTCCCAAGGAGCACGAGAGCTGTGGAAGCTCTTCAACACCTTTAGTTCCTGCGTAGCATCTGCTGATATTTTAGTTTTGGCACCTATCAAGCATCTATTATCCCTGCTGGGTTTTTTACCCTGTCGTGTCTGCAGATGGAAAAATAAAATCCACCAAACAGTGAAGAAATGCTGGCGAGAAAAGAAATAAAAGTGCCGATTCTTCTGGGCCTGGAGCTGCAAAAGGAACCCGGGGATTTGGGGGGATTTCAGCCACCCAAAGGATTTTTCAGAGGAACAAATCCCTTATTCCAAAATGCACGACTGGATCAACCGGGCAGCCCTTCCCACTGATCCAAAGGAGTGCTGTGATCTTTCCAGGGTGGAAGAACAAGGAAAGGTTAACGGGTCATTAAAAACTCCATTAATATGTTAATGATGGAGAAACTTCGGCTAAAACTCATTTCCAGCCCATACCTCCTCCCCTGTGTGCACCTTCCCCGGCTCGGGGCTAAATGACTTTTTATAGGATCAGGGAATGGCTTGGAAAGGACCTTAAAGCTCATCCATGGGTCATGGGACACCTTCCACTATCCCAGGGTGTTCCAACGTTCCCTCGGACACTTCCAGGGATGGGGCAGCCACAGTTTTTGTGCTCTCCTCAGGCTTTCTGGGAGAATTTTCTCTGGTTGGCGCTTCCAGGGATGGATCCAGAAAGCCTCCAACCACATGGAGAAGTTTCCTTCCAAGGATCGCACAAGGCTTTCCCGAGCTGGCAGCCAGGGATGGGGCCAAGGGGCTGCTCCTGCCCAGTTTTCCCGAGTTTCCCAGGCAGGGATGGGCAGCCAGGCAGGTTCCAGCCCGTGGAGTTGCTTTTCCTCGCTCACCGGCTGCCGTGCGGAGCCCCCACACCGGGACTCACAGCCGGGGCCATCTGTCCCCACTGCTGAGCTTCCACACCAGCAGCACTCATTCCCCTCCTGGAAAACCGACGGGAATGTTCCTTTGGAGAGGGAGCAGCAGACTGGGGCTGATGTTTCAGAGTTTAACCGTGGCATGGAGTTCTCACCCTCTTTTGCTCGGAGGAGTTCTCTCATTACCGAGCTCGGCTGCTGCTGACTCATTTATTCCGTGGCTTTTAGGCTGGCTAAATATATTCCAGCACTGAGGAATAGTGCTCGAGGTTTCAGGAATGAGGGGGAAAAGGGAAAAGAAGCCGGAGGAGAGAGCACTGCAGTGCTCAGCTTCACGCCCAGCCCGAGGTTTGCTGGAACTGGTTGCGAATGCAATGATCATCCTGGAATGATCGATGTTCTAAAGGCTTCTCGCAGGCTGGAATTTGTCATGGCTCCAGCTCCAGGGAAGAGTGTATTTCCAGGGAATGGGGGTCTGGCCATCAGCACAGAGGGGAAAAGAAATCTGGGGCTTTTTGCCTTTCCTTTCACATCCCCCCCGTCTCCTCCACACCATCCCAGCCCTGCCTGTGTCAGCCTTCAAAGAATCCCAGACTGGTTTGGGTTGGGGACCTTAAAGCTCTTCTCATGCCACCCCCTGCCATAGGCAGGGACACCTTCCACTGTCCCAGGGTGCTCCAAGCCCTGTCCAGCCTGGCCTTGGGCACTGCCAGGGATCCAGGGGCAGCCACAGCTGCTCTGGGCACCCTTTGCCAGGGCCTCAACACCCTCACAGGGAAGGATTTCTTCCTAATGTCCAATGTAAATCTCCCATCTTTCAGTTTGAAGCCATTTCTCCGTGCCAAAAGTCCCTCTTCACCTCTCTTGTAGCCTGTTCTCCCTCCCTGTTCATCTCCATCCAGTTCCCTTTGCTTTCCAGTCCTTCACAGGAAGCATTTCCCAGCTCCCATGCCCTGCACACTGAACTATTCTCTCCCTCTGCCATCATTTACCAGGGTGACACTCCCAGACGTGGCCTCCTGTACAGAAAGGCTGTGGAGACATTGTGGGATTGATTAAAAAGGGGAATCCATCCTTTTGGGCACAGACATCACGTGCTGGGGGCTGTTTGCTGTCTCCTCAGACAGGTGGGACCAAAAGCTCTCAGAAGCTGCTGAACTGAGGGGCTCTGGGTTAAGGGCACACCTGAAACTGTTTGGTTTTCCTTTAAATAAATGAAGAGACAAAAACTGAATGAGTTTTAAAAGAGATTCAGGCACCTGGAGCATTTCCTCTCTGGTATCATCCACCAGCTCCCCGTCTCAGAGGTGGGGTCAGAATCTGCATCCACAGAGGATTCGCCCTGGGAAGCTGAAACAGCCAAAAACAAGGCTTGGCTTTGATGGTTTTCCTGCCATGAAATCCACCCCAAAGCCACGACCAGGAATCTGCAGCTTCACACCCACCCCTGTGTCCGTGGGCCTGGTGGGTCCTTGCTCAGTGTTGCTGGTAATGGGATTTTAAAAAGGTAAATAAAAGGTAAATAAACAGGAGCAAAGTGTCAGAGCCCGGGGGTGGGCACTGCCAGAGTCACTGACCCGAGAGTTTGCTGCTCGAGGAATTCTGCAAATGCCAGGTGGGTGTTCATAAATCAAGCAGTGGCACACATTTCTCTCCTGGAGCTGGCAGAGCTGTGGCTCTGTAAATCACTGTGTGCAGAGCCTTTATTGGGGGCAGTAAATCTCAAAGCTCTCACCTCTTTTTCTTTTTTTTTTTTTTTCTTTTTTCCTCTTTAATTATTAACGACCACACTGAGAAGGAAAGCGACTCAAAGCTTTTGTAAAGTCCATGGGTTTGGGACTTCTTCTGGAGGGTTTGGAGAGTGGGAGACAGATGGGAGAGGTGGCCCAGCCCTCTTGTGTGTGAGTGAAATTTTTCCTCTTTGAAGCTGAACTTTTGATTTACAAAAATAGCCTGGCTCATTTTTAAAATCGAGAAGACTCCACCACAAACATGGGGGAACTGCTGCTGCTGTTATTCATTTTCTGCCTCAAAAATATCATTTCAGTTCCCAGTCAGGAATGAAAGAAATCAAGGATTGATTAGGAGGAGACCCTAAAATTTTGCTGTTGGGAAATTCACATCATGTGCTGCATACAACAAAAGAAACTCGGGGGTTTTTTGTTCTTTCATGGGGCCTCTTTCCAAATTGGAATGAATGAGATGATGATAAGGAGATAAGATGAGGATATTGAAAGAACAGTGGAAATTGTTTTAGAAATAGATCTCAGGGGGGAAGGCAGTTAGAGAAATTAAGCCAATTAGGCTGGATATGGGTTGTTTCTCCCTTTCCTGAAGGAGCTCTCCGAGGTGGATAATGAAGGCCAGGACAGATGTGAGCATTTGCATTCCTGGCTGTGGAGCCCGGAGTTCTAATTAGTCCCGGATTCTTTCTGCAGGGCCATGCTGACAGCCAAGGGTGTGCTGACCTTTTCTTTCCTTTTCTTTCCTTTTCTTTCCTTTTCTTTCCCTTTTCCTCGGGTTCATTCCAGCCCTGCTCATCCCAGGGGCTGCGACATTCCAGCTCCATGCTCCCAGCTGTGGGAAAGGCACAGTGAGAGCCACAACCCCAAACACATCCTGCAGGAGTGAGGAGAGGTGATTCCACCCGGGCATTCCTTCCTGGGCATCCTTGGAGTGAGGCACAGGGAGCTGGGGGTGGACAGAGGGACAAGGGGACAAAGGGACAGAGGTTTTGGGGTCTGCTGGAGTGGGAATCTTCCTCATGTTTGATGGGACAAGGGGACAAAGGGACAGAGGTTTTGGGGTCTGCTGGAGTGGGAATCTTCCTCATGTTTGCTCAGCTTGGCATGGAAACCACTGGGACATCCCAGTGTGCTGCAGAAAGTGTCCCCCTGCTCCCCTGCCATCCCCTGTGCTCTGCCCACAGGCAAACATTGATTTCTCCATTCCCTCTCCTCCCTTTTTACCACTTCCCTGTTATCTCCAGCTCCTTTTAAGAAAACTGCCACGAGACTTCTGAAGGAAACCTGAAGAAAGCAAAGGCACCTTTAAAGTGCTGATGATTTCAACACCTTGTCTTGCACTGCTCCAGCACATTCCCCAAGAGCTCTTTGAAATACCAACACCAATCATGAAAAGTTAAATTTGCTGGATGTGCTGCGTCCCTGGCTGGTGGCTGAGCTGTGTCTGCCACTGCAGCCTCTTCCCTGGCACGGTCTGTGGGGAAAAACCTGAGCCCCAAGGAGAGAACAGAGATTTTCTCTTCCCAGGGCACTGCTGGAGCTCTGTGGGGGTGGAAGTGAGATTTCAGTCTCAGTACAGCAGGGAAGCTCGAAATGCCTTTGTGAAGGTTGATCTTTGAAGGGTTGGCTGAGAGCAGAGCGAGATCCAGGGAAGTTCCTGGTGTCTGATAAAACACTGAGGAGAAGCTCAGTCCCACACTTGCTCCCCTTGGCACGAGGAACTCCCAGCCAAGTTTCATAAAAGGGGAAAAAAACTGGTTTCAAGTGACCAATTTAACAACTGAGTGCAGCTGAGGGTCTGCTCGGGATTTGCTTTAATTTGGGAATGGAGCTGGTTTTCCAGAGGGAAATTAACTTAGTGCAGCTGGCCCAGCTCATTGTCACCCTCATCATCACCTCCAGCTCCGTTTCCCAGGATCCAGGGGGACAGGAAGAGCTGCAGGCAGTGCTCCTCTTCCTCCCAAACTTCTCGAGGGAGAAAGCTTTCCCATCTCCAGGAGAAATTCACTCCAAGAGTCACAGATAGATTTGTGTGTGTGTTCAGAATAACCCGGGCTGCTCAGCACACCGTTAATCTCCGGGGTTTATTGATGCACGACGATTATTTGCAGGTCTTTGAGACGGGAGTATCTGTCTCATCCCCTTTGTCTGGATCTGCATCGGGGCAGATGCAGACATCCACGTCTGGATCTGCACGGGGCTGGAGTAAATCAGATGGGCTCTCTATGCCAAGTCTCTGCTGTTACACCAGGGTAAAAGCCACAGGAACAAGAGCAGAATCCAGTCCAAACCTGGCAGTAAATGAACTGCAGCAGCAAAAGCGAGTTTAATGGATGTGTACTGCAGCTTAATGGATATGTACAGCTCTTGTTTTATTGCTGGGCTTCAGGAGAGCAGCAACCCTTTAATTGACTTTGATAGAAGAGGGTCTCCTTAGCGCCGCAGTCGAGGCCAAAACCGATCATTAATATAATTAAGGCATTTACTTCCAGCATGTGTTTGTTCCTTCTTACTGTAACTCCTGCCTGGCAGACTCCTGGCTGCGGGATGACCTTGGAGTCGGGCTGCTCCTCACTTTGTTGTGGGAAAGAGGGGAATATTTCACCCCTGCTGCACACAGCAACCCGAGGATGCTGC
>VZRS01014845.1:242591-263125 GCA_013398055.1 Ifrita kowaldi
TTTTTTTTAGCTCATTACCCAGCAAGTCATTTTAATTAACACCATCTGATACGGGTTGAGATGTATTTTGCAAATGTCAGCACTCCTTCTTCTAATTTTTTTCCCCCTTTCCCCGTAGGCCAAATGCAGAAAGTTCTGAGTTCCAAAGCGAAATGATTCCAGTTGATTTAGCAGTGGTAAAGCAAGTCGTTAGCAAAGTGCTTTATGAAGCCATAAACGTCCTTTCCGAGTCCTTTATGGGGTTCTTAGGGAAATGTGTTTGTCACAGAGGGTTTTGCATTGCGCTGCTCCTCACCAGGTGGGGGAATGGGTCAGAGCAGATGTGGGGCCCGTGTTGGGGGGGGACAATCTTCCCCAGACCAGGGGCGAGGCAGACCCTGGTGCTCCATGGCCCCACATCCTGCTCAGCTTCCCGGTGCCAGTGTAGGGAACTCCTCCTGAGACCACCAGGGACCCCTCAAGCATGAGATCAGTCACTGACAGGAGTGAGGCCAGCTCTTATCAACCCCACTGGGAATCAAAGCTCCTGGCAAAGTCACTGGCAAAGCTCTTCGTGATTTCAGTGGTGTCTGACAAAGCTCCAGGAACAACCTGAGCCAGTCCAACCATGAAATCCTCTCTGCTGAGCTGCACTGGTGCAGGGCGCTGCCACAGCTTGGAGTGACAGGAGGCATTTGCTGCTTGTCACCCGTTGGCTCAGCTCTCAGAGGGTGAACAGCAGGGAAAAATCAGGCTGCAATCCTGATTAACCCCTTGAAACCCACAGTCAGTGTTGCCTGGAGTGATGGAGAAAGGGTTGCAGAGGGATCCAGCAGGAGCCAGCTGTGTGTGTGTGCACAGGGATGGGTGTACAGCCCTTCCTCTCCTCATATCCCCAGCAATGCTGCACCTCCCTTTCTCCTGATGAGGGAAAAAAAAAAGAGGGAAAGGAAAAGAGGAAAAAAGGAAAGAGAGGGAAAGGAGAAGGACAAAATGGGATATCTCCATCAGAAAGCTGCTCTGAAATGGGACAGGGGCTCCCAGAACTGCAGATAAAATCATGGCAGGAGCACAGAGCTGGAGGGAAGCAGTGACCACAGGGCAGCTGATTCCTCGGGGTTTATTTAGGTCAGTTTTGGAGGCAGTGCAGGAAATGATTTGCTGCTTCCAAATCCCTCCCAGAGCTGCCAGATCCAGGCTGACAAAGAGCAGTCAAGCTCCGTGGAGAAAGTCCCCATTCATAAATTAGAGATCCTCCTCCCCCTCTTTACGGGGGTCCAACAGGCTGTGCCAGCTCACAGCTGAGGGGTTTGCTACGACATCTCTCCTGTTTAACATGTGCACAGCTCTGTTTTCCAATCTATTTTCCTTGGATTCCCAGCATCCCGGGCCTAAACATGAAGCACAGCAGGTGCTGCACTCTGCGTTGTTGCCTCTCATCACCCACGGGTGTGAAATTATCTGTAATATTTAATATCCATTCAGAAGGCAGTTCAGAAGGCAAGATTTAAAGCACAAGGCCTGGGGTTTTCTTGTTGTATTTTGGGGTTTTTTTCCCTTCTCCTTTACATTTGTACAACTTCCCTGGCTCCAGCTCAAGCTTCATTAGGAGCAGACTCTTCCCAGGCACAGGCATGGACGGATGGCTCGGGGTTTGCAGGATTCCTCCTCCCTCTCCGTTGAGCCAAGCCTACAAAGCTGATCCTGCATCATTATTTTGATTTCACAGCTTGTAAATATTCCCTCCAAGGGAAGCTGTGGGTAAACATCCCCCTGTGCTGCTGGGGGTTAACCTGGGAGGGTGGTGTGCCCACAGCCTCGAGCTTTCACCTCTAATTCTCACTTTTTAAAAGTGGTTTTGCTGATAAAACTTGTCCTTCATTTATCTCAAACATCACTTTCATGGAATCACAGAGTGGTTGGGGCTGCAAAGGATTAAAAACTCATCTCATTCCACCCTGTGCCATGGGCAGGGACACTTTCCACTATTCCAGATCACTCCAACCCGGCTTTGGGCACTTCCAGGGATTCAGGGGCAGCCACAGCTGCTCTGGGAATCTGTGCCAGGGCCTCCCTACCCTCACAGGGAAGGATTCCTTCCCAATATCCCATCTAACCCTGTTCTCTGGCACTTTAAACCCTTTAAATGCTTCCTGCCCAATTCTACAGTTTCAGGTCAGACCCTTCCAGTTGTTCTTCCACCTGATATTTTAATAGGAAAAACCACACTGGGCTCCAGAGCCCTTTCCCAGCTGCCTCTGATTCATTCAGACCTCATCAATTTATGACCAAAGATTTCCTGACCACGAGCCAGGTTCAGTCTGGAAGTAGATAAAATACTGGGAGTGATCAGGAGGAAATCTCAGAAATGCTTCACATCCCAAAGTGCCTCAATCCAAAGGGTTCCTGCCCAGGGCTCCCAATCCTGTTTATCTCCTCCAAGGAGAAGAGCATCCACAAATCTTTGTTTTTTTCCTCCCCAAACCCAGCACCAGCTGCTGGGGGTTAAACCACAACAGTCTGTGAGGAAAATGAGAAAAAAGGGAAAATCTGAGGAACTTTCTCCCAGCATCAGCACTTTGAGAGTTGTGGGGGAGACGTGCAAATGAGATTGATTCGTTTTTTTGAGGGGACTTGGATGATTTAATTTATTCTCCAGCCTTGCTGGAGCTCTCCCATAAAGCTGTGCTGATGGGCACGAGCTTCCCTCTGCTCGTGGGGAGGTCAGAGCAGGGAATTTTCAGCGTTTCCTTGCAATCCACAGCGTTCCTTGGGACTGCATCTGACGCCTTAGGTTTTAACTTTTATATTTTTCAAATCCTGTACCGCTTAGTGTGTAGCTCTGAAGTTTCTTGTAGCCTGTTAATTTCTGCTCTCCCGTGCTAAGGCAGACATAACAAAGCCTTGCTAGGCAGACATAACAAAGCCTCTCCAGGTTTTGTCTCCAAGGACGCCCAGACCATCCTAGGCCCAAAATGTGTAAACCAAAAGCCTCTAAGGGGGGCCAAGCTGAGGGGAAATGACATCATTAAACTGAAGGTTTAATTGGAGAATTAACCCTGGTGTACAAATGAACCAAAGCTATAAAAGTGTGAAGAGCTCGTGACCTGGCGTCCATCTCGGGGCCCATCTTGGGGGCCATTTTGAGAACAGCCTCAGGCTCCCCAGAGGTACCTTTGAAGGCCTTTCAAATAAATACCCACCTTTATTCCCTTACCCCTGTCTCATCTCTGTTTTTAGGTGGCCTCCCTCCCTCAGCTGCAGCATTCCTGCTTTCCCGGCAATCCTGTGACCCAGGGAAACAGGAGAGCAGCAAAGAGCCCTGACTTGATGCTTCCCTGGCTCTGCAGGCTCCCATTTCCCCCCTCAGTCGTGGTGTGTGGGAAGCCGGGTGTGAGGTTGCCGCGATCCCAGGGACTTGTTGACAGCATCTCTGCGTTTGTGGGGTTTTTGTGCTTTTGGAAAGAACAGTTTTCCCTTGTGCAAAACTCAGTCTTGACTCATCCTGCAAGACTTCCTCCTGTTTTTTCCATCTGCTGCCACTCAGGTAGTTGGAATTGGCTGTGCTGCTTCCCTTTTCCTCCCCCCATCCCTGAGCACTGCTGTGCTTCTCGGGAATACTCAGAATCAGGCACAGGGAAAACTTGTAACCATGTGAAAAAATCAAATTTCGCAAATTCTTCTTGGATTCCTTCTTTTTTCCTTCTTTTCTTTGTTTCTGAGCCATTAGCTGAGGCACTGATCATGTTTTCCCACTCTAAAGGCCAACATGAAAAGCTTTTTCTTTTTTTTTGAAGTGAAACGTGTGATTCCCAGGTAACAGCCCAGCCTTGAAGCTGTGGGTTTAAGAAAAACACTGAAAACCTCATAAATCATGATAAAAACCCTGCCAGGGATCAAAGCAGCTTGGGCAGGTTATTTAACCTTGAAGAAAGGAAAGTTCAGGAGAGATATTGAGGAAAATTCCAGGTGGGAGGGAGGAATGGTTGGCCAGGGATGGGACGGATTCCATGGGCCCAGGGCATGGAATAAAATTCCACATTGTAAGGTCTGGGATAGTCTTTTGCTCTGTGTATGCAAGAGGAGGGTTACACTGGATTTACTCAGATAATAACAGTAACAATAATAATAATAATAATAGTAATAACTAGAACTGGCAGTTCTCCAAACCAAAATGGAGTCCAGATCTCTCGTTTAAAAATTCAGGAGTCCCCAAGGCTGAGTTTCGGGGTGTCACAACCCCACTGCCTGCTCTCCATCCTAAAGAAACCTGTGAGGAGCTGGTGGGAGCAGTTCTGGTCCTGCCTCCATCAGCAGTAAATTCCCAGGAGCTGCTGCTTCCCACATTCTCTATCCAAGCCCCAGACCTGGCTGCCTGTCCCAGCTGATGAGCAAAGCCAGCAGGAGCTCAGCAAACTGGGAAAACTCCTCCTGGCAGAGCCTGGTGTCTCTGGTTTGCCCTTTTCACACATTCACCCTCAGAACCTGTTGGTTTTCTGCTGTAAAAACCCAAGAAAATGCAAAAGAAGGGCCAGTCCCCGAGGCCCGGGCTTGATTTAATACTCATGGCTGCAAACATCCAAACCCTGGCTGGGGCTGGTTTTAATTAAAATGACAAAACAGGGGAGCCGTGGGGATGAATTACTGAAGGAAAATGTTATATTTCCCTACAGCCTGTTTAATTAAAAAAGGCAATGCATCAGGCCTGAAGGGCCTCGTCCCCGGTGCCAAGGCAGGAAGGGCAGGGCTGGCACGGGCAGCCCATGTCACCCTCTGTCACTAAAGCCACACTGCCAGCTCCAGAAACCCCTCCAGTGCCTCCACTCGGCCGCATTTGCTGCAGTTTTTCCCCTCGCTGCCCTTTTCTTTGGATAAATTCACATCCCCCCGGGCTCAGACATCTGAGATGCTGCAAAAGGAGAAGGAAAAGCGGGGAGTGATTCCTCTGTCCATGTCCTGCTGCCGGGTGGCACAAGCCAGGCTGCCAGGGCTGGCGGCAGCAGCCTCGCTGTCCTTATCTCTTGCCTGTGTTATCTAAGATCTGAAGGACAGGACCGGTTTTAATTTTGGAAGGGAGGTGCTGGGGGTCCCCTGGCTCTGGATTTGAAGGGGCTGGGGGTTGCTGGCTTTACTTCCTGCACTGGACCAGCAGAAAACAGCTCTTAGCAAGCAACAGGAGGCATGAAAAGTGGTTTTTTTCATCCTGTGTGACATTTGTTTGCCTTCTGCAGCAGGTGCATTTCCAACCCCAAACTCATTGGGGTTTCCTAGACCCCTTTTTTTTTTTCCCCCTGCTTGGTGGTAGAGTCCTATGGCTTCTTCCCAAGACAATTTTCTGCCTCCTTTTCGGAGCAGGACAGTGCCTCTGGGTAAATAATTCCTGACCTGCAGCTTGGCACGTGTGTTCAGCTGAACCCCCGTGCACAAGCTCGAGCTCTCCAGAGACACCTGCTCTCCTCTCCTATTAAAACTAACATTTTCACATCTGCCTTCGCTCTGAACTGCCGGGATCACCTCATTATGGGCTGCACATCCCAGTCCTGCTCTCCTGGGTCTGGCAGCCAGAGCCCTGCTCGTGGACGTCACTCAGCCCTGACACTTCTTGGTGTTTGTTGATCGTTAATTCCCATCCAGGGTGGCAGCCCAAGAGCTTGCTCAGGTTGGCACGGCTCCATCAGATGGCACAGAGCGTCTCGTGGCTCCTGCACCACGCTGGAGGATGAACTCATCCTGTGAGTCAAGCCAGGCGTGGCTGTGCGGGCTGGCACGGCTGCCAGCGCTCTGCAACCATGGTTACAGGCGTGGAGGTGCTGGGATATTTGGGGCAGGCTGTAATTTTGGCATCTTTGAGAGATGAAGGGGAATCTGCTGGGAAAGGCTCTTCCTCTGGGTGCTTGGGAGAGGGAAGGTGTCAGGGTTTGTGATGGCGCGTTTGAGTCCAGCGTAATTTTGCTTTTTGATTTATTTAGCGCCCTTAAACAAGGAAGAAATGCCCAAGAGAGGACTTTTCCTGTTGGCCGTGGGCTGTGGTGAGGAATTACACCCAAATAACCCACCTGGGGCTGTTGGAGCATTCCCTGCTCCTCGCTGGGCACGGTGCAGTCCCGTTAAACCCATCCCTGAGTGACACAAATCCCCCTTGGCATCGAGGGTGATGGGAATTGCTCCTGGAGGTGGCTGGAGCTGGGAATTCTGTGCCACCAGTTGATTCAGTGATGCTGAGCCAGGTCGATAAAGAAGCCAGGCTCCAAAAATGGAATTAAATAATTATTCTCACTTTCTTTGACTCCAGGAAGATCCTATTAGAGCAAAGAGCCTGGATTACTGGCAGGCTGACATTTTCCTCTGAGCCTGTCTCCAGATTGGATTTAGCTCTTTTATCTCCTAATCCCTAGAGCTTTTTAATGCAGAAAGTAATGGCATCCAAAGGCAAATTTAATTTTGACAAGTAATCTGACTTCCTTTCCTTTTCTGGAGCCGGCTTTTAATCCTGTTTGCTGTCTGAAGCTGCATTATAGGGATGTATTTAAAATCCTCACCGCTCTGAGATCTTTCAAAGAGGGAGAAAAATAAGGGGGAACTGCAAGCCTGGGAGCAAGGAACAGTTCCTTATCAAACATTTCTAACATTTTATTGCTGCTGCTTTTTATTAACCCCTGCACTGCCCTGCCACTCGGCTCTGTGCTTCCTTCTTTTTCTTGATTGGAAGTGTTAGAATTGCTCAAGGAATGGGAATTTTATGTTTTCTCCAGCTCTGCTGTTTCTCTTGGCAGGTTGGGGGTGGGCCATGAGTGCAGAGAGCTGTGACCCCCTCAGGGGACGTCCCTCTGCCACCAACACACCCCAGGATGCTGCACTGAGCATCAACCAATGCCAAAAAATCCCTAAACCAAATCCCATTTCCAAATTCCCAGGGAAAGGAGGGGTAATAGAGCTTCAAAGCCACTGACTTCAGCAGAGAAAACAGAAATTGATGCTGTTATTCCATTTCTCAGGTCCCAGAGGAGCAGCAATCAATTGAACTCATCATTGGCTATTTCCAATATTCCCACAGCTCACCCTATGCTGTTGCCCAGATTGATCCCAGCTCAGAGGTTCCTCTTTGTTTGAAAATCTCAGTTGTAAATAGGGTATTCTCCTCCTGAAAAAAACTGATTTTATTGCCTGGACCTGTTGTCCCAAACAGCCAGAAAGTGCAGAATGTCCCTGTCCCTCTGCAGGCCTCAGCTCAGGCCATTATTCCACACCAAAACCCAAATGTGCAACTCGAAAACGAAACGTGACCCCGCCTCATTCCAGCCTGGTTTAACCAAAAACACCTCAGCAAAAGCAGGGATTGGGTGTAAATACAGAGATTTGCAAATGCCTGCCTCAAAATAAGGAGAATTCGGGAGCTTGCCAGGGATGGGGAGGGACTGGTTTCCCACAGCGAGGTCAGAGGGAGCTCAGTGGAACAAATGGGGTTTTTCTGTGAGGTTTTTTGGTGATGGAGAAAATTAGGAAAGTCAAAGCACATCCCAGGTGCCAGCACATTCCATCAGGCTTCAGAGCAGAGAACAACTGTACAACAGCTTCAGTTAGCAAGGGCTGGAGCAGTAAAACCATGGCCTTCTGCAGTTCCTGGGGGATTTTTCGCCCTCCTTCCTCCGTCAGCAATCCATCTTGTTCAGGATCTGCCACGGGAAGTGGACGGCGATGTAAAGGATTAGCCCTGCTCCAGGGGTGCAGGAGCAGTGGGCTGGGTTAGGAGCAAGGGAAGGACATTCAGGCAGGATTTTTGTCCTCCCCTGAGCTCCCTGAATTAAACAGAGCTTTTCCAACCTCTTTTTTCCACGGACAACCCCACCTTGGCCATGCCCTACCTGCATCCCCCCTCAGCATGTGCGTGGACACAAAGTGGGAGGCTTCTGTTGTGGAGCTGACTGGAAGAAGATGTTTAAGGAAGAGAAGGTGCTGGTCTGGTGCAGCTGTAACCACCCCAAACTTGATGGCCAGGCCAACATCTGCATCATGGACCCGTAATTTTGGATCTATCACTTTTGGGGTCACTCTGTTGCTCAGTCTCTTTGGTCATCCCAAAAAGAAGGGAAAAGCAGGAGCTGCACCCACCGAGAACAGGGAACTGGGAATCACAGCCAAAATTGGAATCAAGGCACCAAATCCCCCAGCCACCCTCATTTATCAGCTTCCAGCTCGGCTCCTCCAGGACCAGCTCTGTTCCTAGAGGCAGAAAAAGGGAATCCACCCGGATGCCTCCCAGCAGCTGCCTGGTGCACAGGGCTCTGCACAGTTGGTTTCGTGACGATGATGAGCCCTGGAAATGTGTCTCATCAGGAGATAAGGAGCAGCTGAGCCCAAACACCGTGTAAGCCTCATTTCTTTCACAAGGCAGATCGCTCGGGCATGAAATATTGTCACGCTTTCCCCCCTGGATGAGCGATTCCAGCCCTGCCCCAGCGCAAGGCAGTGGAAGCAGACACAGCTCCTCCGTAAATGATCTAAACAATCCAACGCTGGCAGAGAGGAGAGGAGGGAAAACGCTGTCCCGCTGCTGCTGGGTGAGATTAACGGGGTTTTTGCCTTGTTTTGGATCCATGTCCCTCAGAGCTCAGGTGACGGGCGGCTCCGGGGTGGGTGTGACGTTTCCATCCGGCTCACGTGTGGAGCCTGGGGATGATTCACCTGGATTCCAAGTTCCTTTTGTCCCACTCAGCCCAGCCCCCAGCTTTTAGAACTGTTTCTCCAAAGGTTTTCCAAGTGTCCTTCAGTACAGACCCCAAATCTCTCCCTGTGTGGTGTGCTCAGCCCTGAGGGTCTCAGGGAGGGTCCCCCTCTGTGAGTGTTGGGAGGGACAGAGCTACTGGGCATCCCATAACTGCAAAAAATCAGTGCTTTTCCTTTTGGTGACAGCATTTAAAACCTGCAATAGTCCAAGCCAGCTTTAGAAACAACCCATTTGTTTATCTGCAATAGATGAGGGTCATTAGGAACCGTTTATTTTTTATCTCGCTTGCTTCATCAAAACACAGAGCTCCCAAAACAGCTCTGCCTGTGGTATCCCAAGGGAAACTGCAGGGAGGGGCATCGTGAGGATGTTCCCCTTCCCTGGGAGGGTAGGGAGGCCCAGGCTGCCCAGGGAAGCTGTGGCTGCCCCTGGATCCCTGGAAGTGTCCAAGGCCAGGTTGGACAGGGCTTGGAGCCACCTGGGATAGTGGAAGGTGTCCCCGCCTGTGGCAGGGGGTGGGATGAGGTGTCTTTAATGTCCCTTCCAACCCAAACCATTCCATGATTGCATGAACTCAGTAAAGATGGCTCAGGAAAACGATGACTGGGGTGACAATTCTGCCTTTCAGCTCCTGGTTTGTATTTTCAGGAACGGGGCATGAAGCTGGGTTAGGATTTCAACCCCTCGAAACAAACCCAGATTTCAGCTGGACGGGTCAGTGCCAAGCTTTTTGAGAGGAAAAGCAGTGGGAATCAAGGGTTCTGGATGAAATGGACTGGAAATATAAATGTTTTACGTGAGCAGGAATGAAAAGCAGAGCATAACACCCCAAATCATTCCTGATCCAGGAACTGTTTAACATCAGTGCCTGTGGATGAGCAGTGGGGGCTGCTCCTAGGGCAGGGCAGGAGATTCCTGGGCGGATGTTGTACCCTGCTCTGGCTGGGATATCTGCCACCTCCCCAGCTGTTCAATAACCTGTGGGGTGGCCCAGAACCAGCCCAGCCTGATGCCCGTGAGGGAAAGGGGCTCATCCAGAGATGGAATGGCAAAGCCAGGAATTCTTCGGTGCAGGGCTGTGAAATGGAGAGGCCGTTGCCTCTCGGGACAGATGGAGAGGAAAGGGAGACAGCAGGAAAAACCCACGGTTCCAGCCAAGCCATATGTCCAGTTACCCAGGCTCCTTCCCTTCAATATTAACGCAATAGCAGCCGAGCTTGGAGCATTCTGTGGAGCTGAGAAACCCCTCCCAGGGCTGGGATTTCATCCTGTGCAGTCTGAAGGGTGAGTGACACACCAAGACGCGTCCCTGCGCGTTTGGGAGCCGGTGACAGACGGCAGAGCCCATCCCCATCACCCCAGCACTGCAGGGAACACTCACAGCAACCTGTCTCTCTCTACCTTCTTCTTGCCTCTTCTCATTTTTTTAATAACTAAAAATATCCCCATTAGCCTTCTGTGAGTGCCTCCAAAGGCGGGCTGAGGCCGGGCTTTACATATTTCCACAGGAATCTCTCGGGAGCAGCGAGAGCCTCTGAAGAAGCAATATTTGGATGGGAAACTTATGTCCTCCAAGCTGGCGAGTCACAGCACTGACACACATTTCCTTGTAGCTGCAAAGCTCTCTGGAGAAAGGGTGGAAAGTCCCTCCTGCCTTCTCCTCCTTCTCCCCCCGCCGTTATTTAACAACTGGCTATGATTTACATGGTTCATTTATGCAGTGGCAACACTGCCACAGCCATTCCCAAACAAGCCAGGAGGTTTGTATTTGACCTGGGCCCTCTGCTCGCTGCAGATGCCCCAGAGGATTTGAAAAACAGTGATTTGAAGTGATTGCATTGGATAAGGACACTACTCAGTGCAAATACAACTGGATGCAAGCATTTAAATTTTAAAAAACACGGCTATTGCAGTGCCTCTGAGCCAGTGAAAACAACAGTTTAGCTCCCTTCATGGCCTTGGCTCTTTATTCTCCCTCAGGACAGGGAAGGGAACCAGGCCCAGCGTCAGACTGGAGAGGTTTTGGCAGGTGGCTTGGCTGGGATTGCTCTGAAATGACCTTCAGAGCTTTTCAGGTCCCACCTTGGGGTCCTGGCACCCCGGGCAGGGTGGCAGCAGAGGTTTGGGGTGGCCCTGGGCTGCTCCCCCTCCTCAGGCAGTGCAGAAAAGCTGTGATGCTCCCATGCAGCTTTCCACCAGCAGGAGACCAGGCCCAGGGATAAACTTTAAAGGGAATTATTTGTCCCCCACAGGCTGGATTTTTATGGCTCCATTTGGGTTATAGGGGAGTGAGGGGAAGAGGAAAAGGAGAGGGTTTGAAGCGATGATTGCACAACAAACGGCAGCAGCCCCGTTACTGTGCTCAGTGCCCACAAACAGCTCCCAGCCAAACACCCGAAAGCTTGGCTTTGATGAGGGGCATAACCTTCCCCTTCCTGCCTTAACTCCATCCCTGCCCCTTTCCAGGCAGGCAAGGAAAATTCAGGGAGCTGGAGCACCTGGGACAGCAGGTGGGGAGGGAGGGATGCCCAGGGAGCGATGAGATTCCCAGAGCTCCCTCCCTGCCATGGGGCCCAGCAGGCTCAGGGGTGGAGATGGAGTGAGAGACATCCTGTACAAACAGCAGGAACAGGAGACAGGATTGCTGAACACACAAGGGAACAGTGGGAACATTCCCAAATTCTCCTGGGCCAAAGATTCCCCAGCGCACCTCGGGTGGCTCTGAGGAAACGTTTCCCTCTGCAAAGTTTATTAAAGAGGCTCCCAAAAGCACCAGGAGAGGGACAGACCCTTTAGTGACATAAACAGGTCTGGTTCCACCTATTCAGATGCTTTCTTTGCCTTTTTCACCCCAAATGAGAGCTGGGCCCCAGCAATTTGAATCCCCCAAAAGCCAGCACAGGTTTCTTTGCATCCTACAGCCATTCCCACATCAATCTTTCCTACACCCACTAAATCCTTTAGTGATCCACACCGCTCTTCCTATCTGGACATCTCCCGATTATTTCCACACAAAAAGCATAATTCCAGCTTGTCTTTGTGGCTCCCCAGGCTGCAGGAGCCATCACTGGCTGCTTTGGCAGGCAGGAGTTTCCTGGGGAAGCAAGGACAAGCAGCCGCCTCGCCTCTGTGCCAGCTCCACCCCCAGGAACCCTGGCACCATCCAAACTGGAGAGGAGGAGAGGGATTTTAAGGTTATTTCCTAATAAAAAAAGAACCCTAGGGGTTGGATTGAAAGACCCAAGTGAAAGGCTCCAGCCTTTGAACACCTGTAGGTTGTGTACCAAGGGATTTTCAGTCGGGGCTTGGGATGGCAAAAGGCTTCTCTGAGTCGGTGTCTCCACGAGGAAATGAGATGGGAAGAGTGGAGCCAGCTGTCCCTGCTTCCCCTTGCAACCCCTCAAGCTGTCAGCAGTCCTGGGAGGACATTAACAGGAGGAGAAAGGCAGATCCTGGTGGGTCTCCACGGGGAGCAATCTTGGGAAGCGCAGGGATTATCCCCAGCAGCTTTTGGCTCAGTGTGAAAGGCAGCACTGAACCCAATGCGAAGGGCTGGAGACACCAGAACACTCCTCAATCCCCCCCAGTGGACCTATTAATTGCAATATTGGATCTTCCTCCTTTTCCAGCAGGTTCCCAGCAGCGGGCATGCAGCCAGCTTGGCTGTGGGTTTGTTTATTTTCCAGCTAATGGAGCAGCAGGAGCAGTTCCAGAGAACGAAACGGGGAACGTCAGGAAAGTGCTGTCCAGTTCCCACAGATAATTTGTGACAGGCACCTGGTAGACACTCGTTAGCACTGTAATTAATCCAGCACCGTGGCACAGGAGCAGCGGATCGTGGAAAACCTCGTCACCGGGAAAGCCCTAAAAGGACATTTGCCCCCTTGATGATCCCTGGCTGCTGGCTGGATGGGAAAACTGCACTTGGAAAGAGGGCAGAACACACAAAAACTCAGCTGCGAAGCGAGGGCTGGAGGTGGCATCTGAGCAGTGCCCGTCTGGTGTCCCTGAGTTCAGAGTGTGACAATCCAAACGGAGCCACCAGCATTTGGCACCAGCCCCATCAAGCTGTGACCAGCTCTGGAGCCTTGCTCCCTGCTCATCCCTGGCTGTTCCCACACGTGGGCTCTGGCACACAGGGTGCAGATAAAGCAGGAGCTGCCAAAATCCCACCGCTCACACCTGCAGCCCCAGCCCTGCCGCGCGCTCCGGGAGGAAAAACCACAAAAATCATGAGGGGAAAGAAAGAAAAAAAAGGGTAGGAGTAGGCCAAGAACGAACAAAAATGGATTAAAAATTCACAGATTTTGCCTTTTCCTGTAGTTTGGATGGGATTTCAGCAGGTGCCACCTTTCTGGGGTCTGCAGGGCAGCCCTTGCCTTGCACCAGCTCCTCCCTTTCGTCTCCTCGCCTCTCTCTTATTTTTAAATATGCAAATACATCAGAGGAGCGTTTCAAAATCCTGGCTGCAAATAGATCTGAAGGGTTTCTGAGAGACTCCTGACTTACCCTAACCAAATAAACAGCCACAAATTCATGGATGTTGTGCATTCCCTGTGCTGCACTTCCTCTTGGATCTGCTGTGAGTCCAGCCCTGGCTCCCAGCAGCTCCTGCCTTTGTCCTCCCAGTCCCAGCATCACCTGCTCATTTTGTGGGGAATTTTCTGGGGTGCAGAGGAACAGAGTTCCCCTTTTTATCCCTGTCCAGGGTGGGATCAGCTCCGTTTCAGAGAAAGGTTTTGAGGAGGAAAGCGCTGGGATGCTTGGCAGAGGGAATGCGAGGCTTTAACTCGACAACACCGAGCGTGAGTCATAATTCTCCCAAAAAAATGGAACAAATAACAACTCCACACCAGCTGGGAAGCACAGGGGCTCTGAAAATCTCTGATTGGCTCTGATTGAAGCATTCAACAGCACTGGGGCTGCTGGAAAATCCTGAATGAAGGCGCTGAGGCCCGGATTTGGCTGAGCACACCCGGTTGTGTTTTATGGGACAAACCCACAGCAGCAGAACTGGCTGGTGGAAACCCCAAAACCAAGTGATCCCTGTTATCCCTGATACTTCATTTTCCTCTGCATTTACCACCTTTTGTCCATTTCTCCCATTGCTGTTTTTCACTCTGCTTTAGATGCTGCAAAATCGAGGCTCACGGGGAATTTGTGCCTTGGGAGTCCCAGCCCTGTGCTCAGCCTTGCACCCTGCTCCTCTCCCTGCCTGAAATCCCTATTTATGGCACTCTGTTTACCACTAGAAACCTTAAAAGTGCTAAATGCTTCCAGGGTTTCAGCTCGGATTTGATCCCCAGGCGACCTGTGGTGTAGAGTTAAATAAGGCTGGTTTATGTATGCTGCACCCTAAATCTAAAGGTCAAGGGTTTGGTGGCCATAAATATTCAAACCTCACAGGCTGGGTCTTTTCAACCTCCTTTTAAATATTTATGATGGTGCTTCCATGGCTGCAGGAGAATGTTATAATAGTATTAAGAGGGGAAAAAAAACCCTTTCTCCATCTAAAAGCTCAGCGTGAGCCATTTTCATATATTATGCATCACTAAGTGCTGTTTATGGGCATTTTTGGCACTGGATCCCGGCAGAGTTCATGAATCTGGGGCTGTGCAGGGCTCGGGGGTGTTGGCATCATCCTGGGCACGGGCTCTGCTGGGGTGGGCACAGCTGAGCTCCTGCAGGGTCCCTCTTGTCCTGCCACAGACCCGCTCATGGTGTTGGCCCACAAAAATATTCCCTAAACTTTGCCCCAAGCTCTGGAGATCCGTGGAGTGAAGATGCCACCGTGGCTGGTACCTTAAAAATGGGCCAAGCTCCAGTTTGTGCCAGCTGGAGGGTGGGTGATGCTTTTGCTTTTGAGATGTTTGGCTGTGAAGCATCTCAGGGGAGAGCAGAGCCCCGTCAGCATCAGCTGCAGGAATTCTGCTCCCGCTGCTCCCAGCGTTTGTTCCAGCCACAGCTGTGCCCTGCTGGCTCCTGGCAGAGCTCTGCTGATTCCCTGGAAATCAGCTGCAAACGGGAGCGGGTGCAGTCAGCAGGGTGGGGTTAAATAACAAATCCCAGGATTTAGGATTGCCTGGGAGCAGCATCCTCACTGCTGGAAGGGGAACGGGTGTCTGTGGAATGAACTGGGAAGCAGAGGATGAGCCAGCAGGGAGGTCAGTAAAGCTGAAATCCCTTCTAGACTTTAATCAGCTCCTAATTAAAACTGAGCTGGGCTTTTGTCCTTGGGTAGAGCAGAATTCAGCCTGACTGATGCATCTTGGGTGCTTCCTACCCTTGTCTCGTTCATTTCCAGGGGTGGTTTAGGGGAAAGTGCTGGGTCAGCTCTGTTTCCCTGGACTCATGCACCTCTACTATAAACTTAATCTCCCACATGAAGTCATTTTGGGAGAGAAGCAAACTGGATTTTCCCCCATTCCATTGAAACAGGCCCTGGAGTGCTGAAAAAAACCAGGAGAATGATGGCCAAGCAAATGGACACAGAGCATCCACAGGCACACATCCAGAGTGGGATGTCACAGGCTTCATTTCCTCAGGAAATCAGGTTTCAAATTAAGGCTAATCAGAGTTAGAAAACACTGTAGTTCCCCCAGCCCAAACGATGCTATAATGCACGCAGTACATTACAGCCTCAACAGCAAAGCAGCATCTGCTCCATAAAATGAAATGTGTGTGTCACCATATGCAGGCAGCATAATGTGGGCTCAAATTAAATAAAAACATTTTGGGGTATATGGTCCAATATGCAATCTGGGCCCTGGGAAAGGCTGAGGTTTACTTCAAAGTTCTCAGCAGCTGGCTGAAAAGCTGATCCCAAACCAGGGCAAACTTGGGGCTTTAGCAACAGAAGCTGCTCTCTGCTCTTTCCTCCCTTTGAACTTCTGGAAATACAGGAATTATTGGTCATATTTTTAATTTTTAAATTTTCTTTTCTTTGTAATCTGTGGCTTTTTGCACCTTCCCACTACTCAGAAAACCTCTGAGAAGGCAGAACCCTGAGTGGCAGCAAATCCTGCTCTCCACCCAAGAGCTGCCCTCCAGAAATACCATGGAAACTCGGAGAGCACAGCGAGCACTCAGCCTCTTATCTGTGCACCGCAAATGGAGACGTAAACTCCGCTAAACCACTCGAGCCTCACCTTTCCCACCTATTTTTCCCACTGAAATCTCTCTCAAGCAAGGGGTTCCCCTTTAATGCTGTCTTAGAAGCGATCACCCTGGGTGACTCAGGCTCTCTGAGGCTCTGCTGTCAGTTCTGATCCTCCTTGACCCCATTTGTTGATACAGAAATAAGTGGTACAAAAATGTCCCTCCAGGTGCCAAAAAATCTAGGAATTCGCTGGTGGTGCTGCTTAGGCAGCAGAGTTTGTTGTGGTGATGATGATCCTTGTGTGCGTTCAGGGCTGCTGGGAGGCTGCAAACCCTTTAAAAGCCGCTAATGTGGAATTCATTTGCTTTCCAAGGTGCAAAAACAACTTTAAAGTGCCAGGCAGGGAGGGGATGTTTGCAGAGGAGCTGCCTCAGACCGCTCAGGTCTGCCTGGTGTGGGGCTTCATCTCCTTTGCTCAGGTTCTTGAATTATTTGGATAATGAAAAGTCCAGGAAAAGCAGCGTTCTGCTCTTGAGAAGCAGCAAAAACAAAATGTCCAGCTGTGAGGCTCGGACTGAAGCACTTGATGAGGGGAGAAAAGTACAAGAGTAGCAGAGAGCAAAGGAAAGCACAGCGGTGCTAATGGAACTGGCTGTGAAACCATCTGGAAACCCGGGATAGGGCTGGGAAGTCACTGGGACAGCAGGAAGGACCTGTTTGTACCGGGAAAAGGGGAATTCGAGGTGAATGACAGGGAGAGGAGTGTGACAAATCTGTCCCTGCCCGGGGCAGTGATGCTGAGAGCAGGGGGTGGCTGAGGCTTGCTGTGGCAAAGGGAAAGGATTTGGCAGCGCCCAGGAATCAGAGGCTGGATGTCACCAAGGCTGCATCCCACATCCACCCATCCTCCCCACCAGCCATGCTCTGATTCAGTGCAGCAAACAGAGACAACTCCTTTAAAAAACCAGCCTGGATGAGGTTTGGTTTTTCTCTCGCCTTTACTTCTGCCTTCTCCACTTCCCTTCCTGCCCTTTGCCTCCCGCTCCTCCCCATTTCCCGTGTTATTCTTTTTGCCATTCCTTGTGCGCTCTCCTGCATCCTGACCTGTTCTCCCTCGCTCTCCCTGAAGCTTTGCTGGATGAATTGAAGTCTGGCAGAGTCTGCTCCTCAGCCCACTCCCGAGCAGGGAGGTGAAGAGCTGCACAGAATGAGAGATGTTGGCTGTAAAAATAAACCCCCACGCCATGTTTTCAGATCTGGGCATGTACCTTGCTTTTCATTCCCGTCCCTGCTGCCCTTTGGGGGCAGTTTGAATCCCCAGTGCTGAGGGACCAAGTGAAGATGCATGGAAGTGGCTTTGTCTGACCCCAAACCAAGAGATCGGGTCCAAGAGAAGGTGATAAATCCGTGGGATTTGCCTGAAATCAGCTGAAATTGCTGAGTTTCAGGGTATGGGCGGATCCTGAGCTTTACCTCAGGTCCTTCCTTCCTAACAACTCTCTTCGGGACTTGAGGGTGTTGTCACCTTCCTGCCTTGGCTAATCCATGACTTTTCCATGCCATCCTCATGCTCTGTGCATGTCCAGAGGCTCTCCTGTGGTGGTGAAGGTGAGGAGGGACCAATCCCAGGAGGGGCTGAGGCACCAGAGGCTCTGGCAGGAGGATCCTGTGGGTGAAAATAGCCCCCAGGAGCAGAGAGAGAGCTCAGCACAGGGAGCTCTGCCAGGAGCCACAGCCTGTGCCCACCCCTGAGCCTGCCTGCATGGAATGGGCTGTTGGGGGGGATTGCACAGCTCTGAATTCCTCTGGGATGCATTTCCCCGTCCCCCAGTGTCAGATTGTGCCAAACCATCCTCGTGTGTGGAATGAGAGCTCCCAGAGGGCTCCTTGCAGTGAGTCCTCCTGTCACACACCCTGAGGCCCCACGACAGCGACGCTCCTGCCTGGCAGCCCTGATGTGTTTCTGACAAAGGGATCGATGCTTTGGGTCTGTTTGGAAAATCAATTCAGCACTGGGCAGCCCTTGAAGGAGCTCCATCAAAATATCAGGAGAGCCAGCAGTCCCGGGAGGGGACAAAATCCATCTGGGCTCACTGATTGTGCAGGAGTGATGAGCAGGGGAAGGCTCTGCAGGTGCCCAGCTCAGAGGAAGGGGCTGCCTGCCATCCCCTGCTGTCCCATTCTGTGTCCTGGCAGCTGCTCCAGAGGACAGCAGGATCTGGAGAGCAAAGCCCTGGCCTCCATCTCATCCTATCCATCAAGAAGAGAAAGCAGCTGTGCTTTTCTCTCCTCTCCTCCATCACACAGCAAGAGTTTCATGGGAGGAACCTTTCCTTTTGTTTCTGGAGGAGCAGGGATGCAGCTCTGGGAAGGGCTCCTGGCTCTGGGTTAACTGGTGCAGAGGGCGCCGTGCCTTCGGCTGAGTTATTTCACAGCCTGATTTTCCTCCCCTGAGGGAAAGAAAAAAACCCAGGCCCTATTTCTACTCCAAACTGTGGACTCTCACTTTGCCTTTTCTTTTTTCAGAAGATAAAAGAGCCTTCATGTACAGAAAGCTTCCCCTGGGCAGCCTCCTCTCAGCCCTCCCTTTTCCCAGGGAAAAAGCCAGAGCCTCTTTAGTCGCACTCCATGGGCAGAGGTTCTCCAGACCTTGAACTCCTTCCAAATTTCGAGGAGGTACTTTTCAAAGTCTGGGGAAGACACCATGGGAATCAAAAGATCTGAGCTGTGCTCCCACTGGGCAATTTTTTTTGCCTTTTATTTCTCTTGGTTTCTCTGATTTCTGTCCTGGGAGCGGAGCCCCCTGGGGCAGGGCTCTTCCCTGGAGGAGGGACCAGGCAGGGCCTCACCCTCTGGAGCTCCAGTTCGATAATGAGGCTGTTGATACAAATTCAGAAATACTTCAAAAGAGGAATAAATTAAACAAATTGCAGGGCTGATGCCTTTGCCGGAGTGCAAGCCATGAAGGTCAATAAAACTGGATGTGTACGAAACCAAAGGAGGGGGGAAAAAAGAGATTCCCCTTTGGGAATATGCAGTTGGTGCCTTGGAAAAAGTTCATTTCAGAGCCTTGTCTGTGGAAAACAAGGTGGGGTTTCTTCTTTGAGGTCTAAACCACCCAAATTGAAAGCACCCTCCATGGGCACAACGATTTCAGGTGAAGCTGAGCTCGTTTGTTGAACATTTTTGTGTGATGGGAGCTCTCATTGCTGGGTTCTGCCTCTCTCTGATCTATTTCCAGCCCCGGGAGCTCCAGCTGCACCTGGAGCCTCCTGAGCTGCATCAGCCCCGTGCTGCCTCTGCCTCGTGGGTTAATGAGAAGCTGCTCAGGTGGGTTTTGAAGGCACTTTAAACAGAGAAATACCCACAGAGCCACGTGGAACTCGCTACTCCTCCTCCTTCCTCTGAGTTTTGGGAATTTTTTTTGCCCTGCTGTGATCCCTGCCTGTGGTAATCAAACACCTCCCGAGGTGCCAGGGGAGGAGGTGTTCAAACCCTGTCGCTCCACTGATGCTTTTGGCCTCGTTGTGCTGCTCTCCATAAAGTCAAGAGGAGTTTAATGCTTTTTTTAAAAGTCCTCAGCTTTTATGGGCTCTAGAGGATCAACCTTAAAGGCAGGTGCTGAGGGGAGAGTCTCAGGAGGGATCTCCGTGGGATAGTCAGACATTCCAGCTCCCCCACAGCTGCTCTCTGGGCTGCCTTTTCCAAGCTCACTTTGAAGGGATGGGATGATTTCCTGTCTGGAGCTGCTGGGAGGGCTGGGACAACTTTCCCTTGGATATTTGCTGATGGGAACAGGCAGAAAGCTTTTTCCAGTTTGTTCTCAGCCGTTTGTCCCCACAGAGGCTCAGTCACAACGCTGCAAATTTCCTGGTTCCTGCTGAATTCTGTGATCCCGGGATTGGGAAAGGGCCCCCCTTCATCTCAACCCTACAGAGATCCTGCGTCCTGCTCCAGTCCCAAGGGCTCCAGGTGAAGAAACTGGTGGGGGAAATCCTCTGGTGGGGCCTCTGCTAATTGTAGGCAAGGAATTTCTGTTGTGTTGTTAAATAATCAGTGAGAGACGATCTCTGGAGCAGGGGGGCAAAGCTTTTCACCTGCAGTACCACACACTAGAAGATTTCATAATATTTATGAGCTCCTGGAAGAAACTGGGGTTTGGAAAGCACTCAGGGGGGTGTGAGAGAGAGAGAAGTGAGGGGGAGACATGGGTTTGGGGAGGGAAAGAACCCAGTGTGGGGTGGGCACTGCCTGCAGCCCCTGGGGCACCTGCAGGTGAGGATGCTCTGTGCCAAAGGATCCTCACATCCTCCTGCTGCCTGAAACTCCTCTGGAGCTGAGCCTGGCAGAGGATGGAGCTCGGAGCCTTCCCGGGGGGCTGCTTTGGGAGTTTGGGGTTGGTGTTTTGGGGGGATCAGATCCCTGGGCCCCCCCCCCCCCACGTTGCCCCGAGGGATCCCCGGAGATCGGGGGCGGGCAGGGAGAGGGTTAAAGAGGGAATTAAAAAATGGGGTTAAGGATGGAATTAAGGAGGGGGTTAATGATGGGTTTAACCCCCTGCTCCCCGCGGGGTCCCCGCAGCCTCACCGGCGCTCCTGCGGCTGCTTTTCCCCCTCTCCCTTTGCCGTGTTTAGTTAAATTTCCCCCGCCTTACTTGATGTCACATCCTGTTCCACAGCCATCCCCTGCTAGTAGCCAGCCCTACCAATTCCTTTCTTTTTTCCTTTTTTT
>VZRS01014846.1:0-25133 GCA_013398055.1 Ifrita kowaldi
GGCAGCGCCGGCCTCGCTCACCGGTACATGGCGGCCCTGCGCACCCTCCTGCTCCTCGGGCTGCTCCTCACGGCGCGGGGCCAAAGGGCGGCGCAGAGACGGCGGCCGCCCCCTCCCCAGAGTCCGCTGGAGAAGGTGGTGGCTCAGGAGGGGCTCAGCCTCCCTCAGGTGAGGGGCTGGGCAGGGGGGTCTGTGGGCATCCGCTGACCCCGCACTTGGGTGGGCTGCAGGGAGCCGCGGTGGCTCCTGTCCCGTGTCCCTCCCCAGGGCTGACCCCCCCTGTCCTCCCCAGACTCAGCCTCCCAGCCCATCCCCAGCCCAAGCCCCTCGGTGCCTCCCGCACACCGCCGGGGCTGCCAGAGCCCGGCTCAGCCCCAGCACTGCCCGCAGAGCTGTCCACAGGGCAGGTGCAGGGGCCGGACCCCCGTCCTCACCCATCTGGGGCTGCTGCAGGGCTGGCGCAGCCGCCCTCACTCTTGGGTTGAGCTCGGGGCTCTGCTGGTGGGGTCGAGCTGGGGCTGCGGCATCAAATGATGCCCAGCACACACCCAGGGGTGCCCACAGTGCTGTGGGCAGTGCGAGCCATGGGCAGGTGCCTTGGACACCTCCTACACACCCCCAGCCTGTCCCCATGTCAGGCTCCTTCTGCCCTGCCAGCCCACCACCAGCACCTGAAGGGCAGTTGCGCCCTGTGGGCACCCCAAGGGACAGGCTGGGGCAGAGGTGCCAAGTGAGGGGAAGGAGGGTGCTCAGGGTGGTTGAGTGGTGGCACCCGAGGCTGGTGGCCCTGTAGATGGTGTCACCCCTGTGCCGTGCAGCTCTCAGGGAAGTGGTTCCTGGTCGGCATGGCCTCCCGCTGCAGCTACCTGGCAGAGCACAGCCACCAGCTGGAGGCCACGATGGTGACGGTGACCGTCCTGGACGGGCAGAGCCTGGCCATCAGCACCTTCAGGAAGCTGTGAGTGATGCTGGGCACAGGGGCCACAGGCAGGGACAGGGATACTGCAGGCAGGTCAGAACAGCACTGGTGCTCTGGGATGAGGACAGGGGATGCTGGGTGGGATGGGAACTCTGAAAGCAGTGCCAGTGCCCTGGCCACAGGCTCCAAGGAGGACAGACCTGCCCCAGAGCCAAGTGTGGGTGGGATACACTCTGGAGAGTTTCGTAGTAGAAGCCCTGGCCACGATGGGCGCCCTGCCACTCACACGGCCACTAGCCCAGGCTGGGCTCAGGGTGCCCAGGCTGGTCAGTATGGGGACAGCCAGGCTGGCCAAACTGAGGCATGTGGTGGCTCCGTGGCTGCCCAGCCTGGGACTGGCTCTTGGGACTATCCCAGAGGCAGCATGTCTGAGGATGGGGACCTTCAGCACATCTGCAAGCACTTTCCCCAGCCTGGTGGGCCCTGAGGTTCTGACCAGGCTCAGCGCTGCAGGGACGTGGCAGGGAATCCTTGGGCTCAGCAGATTTTGGGCTCAGCATCTCTCACAGTGTCTGTCTCCCCGGTGTTCTGGGACATCTTTCCCTGGGGAGAAAACAAAGTCCCAAGGAAACACAGCATGTGTACCCTGGCAAGCAGGGCAGGCAGGGACCCGGGAAGATCCTCCATAGCCTGTGCTGACATTTCTTCCTCCTCTCCCCATGCAGGGACAGGATGTGCTGGGAAATCAGGCAGCACTACCTTCCCGCCCAGGCCCCTGGACGCTTTCTGCTGAAGGGTGAGGGAGACTGGTCTGGGGTGGCAGGAGGCTGCTGGAGCCCCCCAGTCCTGCTCTCGGCAGGGTTTTGGTACCAATGTCCCTATTCCCAGTGCCCTCCCAGTATTTTACATCTTGGGTCTCTAAGCTCCAGATGCCGTCACAGGTGACACCATGGGCTGGTGCCTGTTGGGCTGCCCCACTCTGGCCCTGATTTTCACCCCTTGTACACCCAGCTTGTGGTGAAATGAAGCCCCTGGATGATGCTGGGTCTAACCAGGATTAACCAGGACTAACTGGGCTATCCTCTTGTCCTTTGCAGGCCATAGGAAAAGCAGCAAGGTGGATATGGTGGTGGGTGAGGCCGACCCCAGCAGCTTCATCATCCTCTATTACCAGAAGGGCCGCAGCATCTCTGTTAAGCTCTATGGTGGGTCAGGGCTTGGGGCCTCATGGCAGGTGAAGGACAGGGGTGGGAAACCTGTGCTGGACTCAGGGGATGCCAGCTGAAGCCTTGGAGGACCCAACATGGCAATGGGGGTCACTCCCCAGCTGGAGAATTGTCCCCAGATGCTGTGGGGGAGCTGGTAAGGGGGGAACTGGGAACCCACTTCTCTGAGCTGAAAGCCCCCTGGGCCCTGAGCCTTGTGCAGGGACGTGGAAGGCCTTGGGGCAGGGCCAGGTAGGGCCTGAGGCCATTGATGGTGTCTCCCCGCGTGCAGGACGGACCAGCCTGGTCAGTGACGCCGTCGTGGACAAGTTTGAGCAGCGCGTCAGGGCTGTGGGTCTGAGTGAGGATGTGACCTACTACTTCCCCACCTACGGTGGGTGGCGCACGGTCCTCAGGGAGACCCGTATGGGGTCTGTCCCCATGCTCCGGCCACCCCAGGGACAAAGATGCAAGGATGGGGCTGTGCCTCGCAATGTCCTGGGGGTGCAGGGGCTGGAGGGTGCCAGATCCCAGAGAAGGTGACCCCCCGGGTTCTGTCTCTTGCAGGGTTTTGTGACTCTGCAGATGAGTTTCACATCCTCGACGGTGAGTTGGGGATGCTGGGTGATGCACTGGGTGCCCCCATGTGCCAGGCTTGGTCCCACACTGGGCACCAGTGGGGTGTCCCTCTACTGGGTGTGGGCTGGGCACACTGGGCCAGATCCACACTGCGCCGCGGCTGTGTGGTCCTGCCCCAGGAGTGTGGGAGGGCTGGTCTTGCACGGGAGAGGCCATGCCAGACCATTCCCCAGAACAGAGTCTGTGCCCTTGTGTGGCAAACCATCACTCAGGATGGGCATCAGGTACATCCTGGCAAAGCAAGCCCCACTCACCCCCTACATGGGTCAGACTGGGCTTGATGGATCTATATTGGTGTCTTCTGGGGTGAGGGCTGGTCTGGGATGAGATGTCCTGGCACAGGGGCACCCTGGGGCGAGGGCTCGGGTCCCTGGGGACAGCTCCATCACTTGTCATTGGTGCGTGGGGAGGCAGAGGTAGGTCTCCAGCCCTGGCGCTGGGCTTGAACACCCCCCCAGCCCCTGAGCACTTCTCTTCCTTCCAGAAACGAAGCTGTAGGTGCAGACGGAGTTGCCAGGGGGTCCCAGAGCTCAGCCCTCACCTCAGCCAGCTGCCCATGGCCACATGGGTCTGAGCCACATTTTCATCAGCTCCCACTGCTGCTCCACAGTTTGGAGTCAGCCCTGGGGCTCCTCAGCACCTCCAGCTGTGCTGGCAGCTGTGTCTGTCCTTGTCCTTGTGTCCCCCCTCTGCTCTGTGCCCCACTCTCCTGCAGCAGCCAGCAGCACCCCAATAAAAGCCTCAGAGAAGAGCCTGTGTACAGGCCAGTCACCTGCTGGTGTGCCCCAGCCGGCCAGCACTGCCTCCACCATGAGCTGCCAGTGCCTTGGACATGTGCTCCTGGCTGGGGCGTGCCGAGGGCGTGTTGGGGGGCTGTGCAGCCCCCTTCCATGCAGACCCCCGCCATCTTCTCCCTGGGCCCTTCCCAGCCACGGGACAGCGGGGCAGGAATTGTGGTGGTTCCCATGATGTGGTGCCTGTGCTCCAGCTGGCGGGGGGCAAGGGAGGGCCTGGCCCTGAGGGGAACAGCACCGTGCCTGGGGCCACAGGGGGCATGGACTTAGGGGCACTGGGGAGAGCACAGCATCTGCCTTTTCCCCCAGCAAGCTGGGAGATCCCTCAGGAGAGGAAATCGTAGTCCCACAGTCCTGCTGCCCATCCCCAGGGCCTCCAAGGGCGGGACACACCCCGTTCCCCTGCCCCAGCCCTGCAGAGCTGGTTCCCCGAGAGGCTGCTGCCTGCGCTGGACCCCTGCCCGCACAGCCAGCACTTCTCAGAGAGACCGGCAGGGGCTGGGGGGGCTGCGGGGTCTTGCACTAGGGGAGAGCCCCAGGGTTAATGCTGCAGCCCCTCATCAGACCCCTCCTCCCTGTGTGTGGAGCCTGGCCGAGGCCGTCCTGGCACGCATTCCAGGTGAGTGGTGCTCACTGCCAGTGGCTTCAGGAGGGGACAGGGAGCAGCCCCGCAGCAGGCAGGTGGGGGCCCCATCCCCCCCCCCGCAGCCCTCTGCCCCCAGCACCGGCATTTTGCAATCCTAGCGGGAACTGGTCACACATGTTGTTCATCAGGGAATTATGTAAGGGAAGCCACGTGCTGTGCCCGGAGCCAGCCCCTGTTCCCGCCACCCACGTGCGGGGCAGCCGTGTCCAGCCTGGCCGCCCCCCGAGCCTGCCAGAGCTGGGCTGTGGTGGACCCAGCTCACTTCACCTGCACCCCGAAGTGGCTGCACTGGGCAGGGGGATAGGGGGCAAGGGGAGATCCCCCGGGAGCTGGGCTGGCCCCCAAGGATTCCCCACACCCCTCATCCCGGCTCAGCCCATCTGTCGTTGGGGCTAAACCATCTCTGGGTGCAAACACCCGGTTATGCCCAAGGGTGTGTGTCCAGCTGCTACGGGGACCCACAGCCCAGATACCCCGTCCTGCCCCCAGCCCTGCTCGAGTGCTCCCATACTCCTGAGCTTGCACCAGCTTTGCCACCCAGGTCCTTGGGCTGGCTCCCAGCTTTGCCACCTCCAGGAGAGCCGGGCACCACCCAGGTATCCATCGGGCACCCCCTCCTGGCACCTGGGCAGGGACCTGGGAGTACCTGGCAGCAGGGGGGACTTTGTGTTCCTGCCGCAGTGCCAGGTGACAATGACACCCCCGGGTGCCATTGCCTCTGAGCCCGATGGTGAGAGTTCCCCTGGCACTCTGAGGGTGAGCTCCGGGGGAGACTGAGCCCCAGCACAGCATGCGGGGCCCCAGCCAGGCTCTCGTGATGTCCAGTCCTGCCTGGCTCAGCTTTTGTTTTGTTTTCATAAATCCGCGGGGCCGGGCAGGCGCGGGGTGCGCGGGGCAGGGCGGCCTCGCAGCGGGGCGCGGGGAAGGGAATGTGCAGGGGGGGCTGCCAGGGGAAAACCAGCTGTTGTGAAAACATGCTCCTTACGTAAAGCACCTTGGCAGGGCTGCGCCGCGGGGCCGGGGCTCTGACCGGCATGGCCAGCCCTGCCCGAACCCTGACAGACCCATGGGCGTTGCAGCAGGCACCCAGCCCTCACCCTGCAGGGGGATCCCCAGATCGTCTGCTGGTGACCCTAAACCAAGGGGGAGGGCGTCTCCAGCCCCTCTTGGCAAAGGGTGCAGGGAGCTGGGGCGGGTGGGGTGTGAAGTTCTGGGGTCCATCTGGCTGCGTGGTGGTCCCCAGGGAGCTGAACACGGGGCTCCCCGGCTCACCAGCGGGACGCACCGGAGCTGCCCCGCAGTGGGACACGCCCCGAGGGTGCTGGGGCCAGCAGAGAGGCTTCCTTGGGTGATGCAGGGGCTTGAGTCAAGGCAAAGCAGGGGGTCCCGCAGGAGCACACGCAAATGTCAAGTCCCATGTGTTGGGTTGGGACCTGGCACGCACTGGACATTCCGTCCATCTCACTGGAGCCCCACTCTGGGTCCGAGCGAGGCCACCCTGTGTGGCTGGGGCAGCGCTGGGCACTGCTCCTCGCCCCGGCCCGGCAGCGCTGGGGGCAGGGCGGCCGCTGCGCTGGCCGCTGGCTGTTTTCACTGCGGAGCAGTTTGGCACCCTGGAGCAAATATGTCGTATCAACAGGAGGGAAGCGTTCACAGGATCCCCTGCTTGCCCTTTGGCTTCAGCGCTCTGCCCTGCTCCAGCTTGCATAACGGCACGGGGGGAGGCAGGGCTGGCTCTCCGGGGGCCCCCGCAACGCCTGTCCATAAATAGGGGCTCAGCAAACTCTCCGGCACTGCAGCGCTCTGCCTCCAGCTCTCAGCTCGGCTCAGCTCGGCTCGGCTTGGCCATGCAGGCCACACTGCTCGGCATCCTGGGGCTGGCCCTGCTCGGGACACTGCACGCCCAGGACAGCATTCCTGTCCAAGCTGACTTCCAGCAGGACAAGGTGACCCAGGCCAACCGGCATCACCTCTGTGGAGGTTTGGGGTGTTTTGGGGGATTCTTGCCCTGAAGATGTGGGGAGGGGGTGGTGGATGGGGGGACAGGCTCGCACTGGTGCACATGCAGCCCCCCATCCTGGGGACCTCCCAGCACCTGGGTTTGGCGGCTCTGGAGGGGATCCAGCATGCAGGCTCCAGCCTGTGGGGCAGAACCCTGGGTTAGGCACGGGTGCAAGCTGCTACTGTGCTGTGGAGTGGGTGTGGATGCACAGGGATCTTACAGGGGAGAGTGAGAAAAGCAATCTCAGTCTGACAGCACAGAGATGGGCCATGGGAACCCCTCCCCGACAAAGACCCCAGCCCAGGGCCACAAAAAACCAAGGGCTGCTGTGCTGGGGTGTCCCCTTCACCCCTCTGCCCCTGGAAAGGTCCTGGGGGACACAGCCACCCCCGGGAGGTGATGGGGATGGGGGGAGGACAGGGATCTGGGATGTGCTGCAAGGGTGATGCCAGCACAGCTGCTCTCCAAGGCTGGCAGCTCCCCTGAGGGGCATCACACTGCTGGCTCCATGCAGCGGACTGGAACGTGCTGGACCCAGTGTCCTGACCCCTCCTCAGACCCCCAGATGCATGGAAATGGCATCTCAGAGCCAGGCAGTCCTGTCACACTCCCTGGGCTTGGGGTGAAGAGGAAGGAAACACCCAAGGGCAGTGAAGGGCATGTCATGAAACAGGCATTTATTTCCTTGTTCCTGGTTTTGTGGTTGCCACGAGCTGTAGCAGCTCCCTGGGAAACAGGGACCCTGGGACACTGTCCTGGTGTGGGGAATGGGCTACCAGGGGAGAGCGACATGGCCTGGGCTGGGGCTGGTAGGGGCTGAGGGGTGAGACAGGGTCTGTGCCCAGCTGGGGCTGAGTGGAGGTTGTGTGCAGCTCACAGGGAGATGGTACAGCATCGGCCTGGCCTCCAACTCTAACTGGTTCAAGGAGAAGAGGCACCTGATGAAGATGTGCACCACCATCATCTCCACCACCGCAGAGGGGAACCTGGAAGTTACCTCCACCTACCCCAAGTATGGGGCATGAGGAGGGAGTGAGCAGGGAGGGGGTGCTGGGGGTGGGCACTGGTGCATCCCCCACTGCTGTGCTCCCCAGGGGTGACCAGTGTGTGACGAGGAACAGTCTTTACACCAAGACAGAGCAGCCGGGGCGGTTCAGCTACACCAGCCCACGTGAGTGCCCGGCTCCCATGGGGCAGCCCCGGACACCCTCACAGCCCTGCTGTCCCTGCTCCTGCCTTGGGGCTGATTTGGAGCTCAGGGCTGAGCCGTGCCCTGTGTCCCCCACAGGCTGGGGCAGCAAGCACAACATCCATGTGGTGGAGACCAACTACGAGGAGTACGCCTTGGTGGCCACCCAGATCTCCAAGAGCACCGGTTCCTCCACCATGGTGCTGCTCTACAGTACGTCTGCCCCAGGACCCCCATGCTGTCCATCCCCTGGAATGTCTGTCTTTCCCATGGGAGAAGGGCAGGGTTAGGGTCATTTCCCAAGCTGGGGTGACCCATGGGGGGATGATGGCTGGGTCAGGACCCCCTTTGCTGGGCTGCCTGTGCCCCTGTGCCGCTAGGTACAGCAGGGCTGCCTCTCACCCTGCTCTTGGCTGCAGGCCGGACAAAGGAGCTGAGTCCCGAGCGCCTGGAGATGTTCACCCAGTTCTCCAGGGAGCAGGGCCTGACAGACGACGAGATCCTCATCCTGCCCCAGACGGGTGAGGCTGGGAGTACGGGGAGGGTGTCGGGGAGTAGGGGGCAGGATACTCCAGGGGCACTGAGAGGGAGGAGACCCTCCTGGCTTGTCCCTGCCTCTCTGTGGGGCCAGCATGGGGCAAACCATGGGGTGCCCCCATTCAGGATCCCTAGGGGGGGCTGAGGTCCCACAGCCCCCAGAGGAGCTGATCTCCCTGTTTCTTCTTCCTACAGACAAATGCATGGCAGATGCTGCTTAGGTGAGTCCTGCCTTTGCTGGGGCTCAGAGCAGCCCTGCAGGAGGGTACGGGGGTGTTTAAAGCCACTTCACCCCACAGAACCCCCAGCCCCTCCACAACCCTTCCCCAGGTCACTCCTCTCCTCACACCTACTGGGGATCCCCCACCCAGCCCTGTGGGGTGCCCACCCATCCAGTGTGGGGCTGGCCAAGCCCACATCCCCCTGTGTGTCACCTGGTCTCCCACAGCTCAGCCATGCTCACCCCCCATGTTTTCCAGGCGGACCCACCAGCTGCTGCCAGCCGGAGCCCCAACAGTGCCGCAAGCTGGTGACCACCCTGCCCCATCCGACCCCCAGTGCTCCCCCAGCACCGCAGCAGCCTTCACTCCCTGGCTTCACAACCCACACCTGTATCCCTGTCCCAATTAAAGCCCATAAAAAACCAGACTTTGCCTGCTGGATTGTTGTGGGGCAGCCCCAATGAGGCTATGGGGAGGGGGAAGCATGGCCAGTAGGGATGGGACTGGGGTTGGGGATCAGGGCTGACCCCAGCTCCTGGCCGTGGAGCTGCTGGGCTGAGACCCCATGTCCACTCACAGCCCTTCCCCATGGTGCTGCCTGGCCACTGAACCTGCCCTGTCCCAGAAGAAGGGGTCCCCGAGGCTAGGACCCACTGGGGCATCTGCTCCCCCTCTGCCCCGTGGGCACCCTGGGCTCCCCCAGCCTCCCTGCTTTGGTTTCCCTGCTGGAAAACAGGCTGGCAGCATGGGAATGGGGCCATGGGCAATCAGGGGGTCTCCAGAAGTTTGGGGAAGGATGGACAGAAGGATGTCTGTGAGCTCTGGGCGTGGCTCGATCCTGGCCACCCCCTGGGCTCCATCCCATGAACCTGGACCCTCTCCAGCAGTGGGGTCTGAGCCTGCTGCCACCAGCCTAAGAAGCCACCACCCATCTGAGGGCAGCAGGCTGTGCGGTACAACACCAGCACAACCATTCTCTGGCACTGAGGATCCTGAGGCAGGATCCATCCCATCACTGACAGACCCTAGAACCAATGGGAACAGCCAGGAGGGGGCCCCGGGCATGCACCTCACGCTCTCCCCCAGACACAGAGCAGGCACGGGGTCCTGGCGTGCTCTGGGCTGGGTCTCACACAAGGCTGCATTCCTCTGGGACTGGGCAGCTGGGGGGGACAGGGCCAGCGCTGTCACCTAAGCCGGGCACACGTTATCCCTGCTCTTGTGTAACCTGTTGCATAAAGCTGGCGTGGGCAGGAGTGCTGCCAGCAGCGGGGGCTATAAAGGTGGGTGCAGCCTGTCCTGCCCACATCCACTCCAGGGAGAGGATGACAGCGGCACTGCCCGGCCTGGCGCTGGCCCTACTCTGCCTGCTGCGGGCAGGGGCCCAGGTCCCCGTGCAGCCGGACCTGGACACCGAGAAGGTAACTGCACAGGATGCTGCCTGGCACATCCTCCCTGGGCTGGAGGGGCTGGCTGGGGCAGGGGGCCTGTGCTGCACCCCCAGGTACCTGCCAGCTCCATCCCTGAGCCAACGCCAGGGCAGCTTCCAGGAGTGCCTGTGCAAAACCAGATTAGTCCTGGCTGCTGTGTCCAGCGCCAGCCCACTGCAGGGACACCAACACGCGGGGCCATGATGTCCCCAAGGGCGTGCGGCACTTCCCCAGGGAACATGGGCCAGGCGCTGCACCTGTGCACCTGGCATGGGGCAGGACAGGGTGTTCTGCATGCAGGAAGGTGGCAGGTCCCCATGTTTGCCTGGCTGGTCCCCACAGAGGGTGGCAGGTCTGCCACCACAGGCTGGCAGGTTTCTACACTGGGCTGGCAGGTTCCCCATGGCGGATCCCCACAGATGGTGGAAGGTCCCTGAAGAGGGTGACAGGTCCCCACAGACAGCGGCAGGTCCACTGCAGATTGGCAAATTTCTGCAGTGGGCTGCCAGGTCCCGCTGGCAGGTGGCAGGTCCCCACAGCTTTTCCAAATTCCACTGGTGATGTCCTGGTGCAGTTTGCAGGGATGTGGCATGTCACAGCCATGGCTTCCAACTGCTCCATCTTCCTGAAGATGAAGGATGGGATGAAGTCATCCATGGCCATCATCAGCTTCATGCCAGAAGGGGACCTGGCCATGAAGTTGGTCTGGCCCCTGTAAGTGTCCGTCCTGCTCACTGAGTTCCCTGTGGGCCGGGGACTCTCCTCCCCACCATGGCAACTCCCCCAGACCCACTGCTCCGGGCTGCCCAGTCCTGCCTCGGTGAATCCCCCTGGGCATGCTGGGCTCCCCCCTGTGCCCACCACCCCACTGCCCTCCCATGTGGCATCCAGACACATTTGTCTTTTTCATGTTACTTTTCCAGGCTGGAAAAATGCCAAAAGTTTGAGCTGCTCTTCCAGCAGAGCGGGCAGGCGGGGCACTACGTGGGTATGTGTGGGCAGAGGCTTTGGAGCCATGGGTACCCTGAAACAGAGGGTGGGCATCCCCAGCCCCTGTGCCTCGGGAGCAGTGGGAGGTGGGCTTGGCCCCTCTGCCTCCACAGCTCAGTGAGAGGTCGTGGGCGGGTGGGCACCTGGCTCCTCCACATCACGCAGGGGTTCCCTCCTCATACTCCCCTCAGGCAAATCTGAGTCTCGGGCACTGAGCCGTGGGCCCCAGCAGGGCTCAGGAAGGCTCAGACTGTACCACGTTGCCCAACTGGTCACCTCTGTGGTCCTTTAGGAGCACAAGAGAAGAGGGATCTGAGTGTGATGGACACAGACTATAGCCACTACGCTGTACTGCACGAGGCCCAGCACAGTGAGACAGAGCCCAGCATGGCGCTGCAGCTCCTCAGTGCGTGTTGGGAGGAGGGACCTGGCTCGTGGGAAGGGATGGGGGCACTGGCGGCAGGCAGGGGCTGGGCTCCCCAGCACTATCCAGGGTCACCAACAGCAGCACCCCAAGTCCATCACCTAGGGAATTAATTTTGGAGTGAATGAAACCTTGCACTAAAGGTGTCTCCAGTTGTTCGTGGGTTGAACCAGAGCCCCCTGCAGTGTGCCAGCCCATCTGCAGAAACCCAACCCTGCCAGCCACCCCATACCACCCCAAGCCAATGTGTCACCCATCCAAAGGGGCTTCTGCCCCTTTGCTGCCAGCCCAGGGCAGCTGTGCATTGCCTCGTGTCCACCCTGCATGTTCATGGCTTCACCTTAACCTTTCCCTGGGGTCCAGATGCTGCCCCGCAGTAGCTGGACCCCCAGTGTGGGGCTGGCTGCCAGGATTCCTTGCACTCACCAGCCCCCACTTTGGGTGTGTGGCTGCAGCAAGGGAGCAGGACATGAGCCCTCAGCTCCTGCAGAAGTTCATGGAGCTCATCCCCACCATGGGCCTGACCGAGGACATGCTGGCCATCCTGCCCAAGTCAGGTGAGTGGCCCAAGGGCACAGGGTGACAGCTGCGGCCCCTCTGCATGGGGACTCTGTGTGGGGGCTCAGGGTGCTGCCAATGGCACACTCACCCCTCTCTGCTTTCCAACAGATCAATGCACCAGGGACATCAGGTGAGCGTGGCCAGGGGAAGCTGTGACTTCCTTCCAGCATGGCCTGGGCTGGGCAGGGACTTGCAGCCCCTGGGGGACCCCCCACCTGCCTCAGGGCTCTGTGTCACTTTGGCTTTACCCTGCTCTGACCAGTCGTCTGCCTGTCCTGCCTCTGCAGCTGAAGAGCTGTGTGTCCTCCAGACCTAGTGGACGATGGGCTCTGCTCCCAGCTCCGTGGTGCTCCTTCCCATTCTCCCTGTCCAGGCTCTGCCAGACCCCCCTGCTCCACACCAGGATCACCCTCAACTTCCTAAATAAATAGATGCAGAAGCTGCCCCAGAGCTCTGTGTTTTGTTGGCAGGAGCAGGGTGCTGCCAGGGCCTCCAGGCACCCTGAGCCCAGCAGCTCCAGCAGTCCTGGAGCTGACTCTTCCTGTCAGCCCCCCACGGGTGTTAGGGGGCTCCCTTGATGTGATGTTTGCCGTGCCCAGCATGGGGAGGATGGGGAGCAGAGGATGGGGAAGGTGCAGGGGAGCAACTGCCAGGGCAGGGAAGAATGGAGCCAGGGTGAACAGGGGCTGGCACAGCCCAGCCGGGTGGTCGGTAGCTCTGGACAGACAGGGTTAAGCAGTCAGGCTGCGCAATGCTGCCTGCGGGGACACCCCCAGGAAACGCCATTCCCTGCTCAGTGCTCTCCCGGGCCACCCAGCTGGGAGTGGACTGGCACCAGGGCTGCCTATGGACCCGAATGCCTGTCTGCCACCCACCTTGGTCCCCCATCTGACCAAAGTAAGGCCATGCTGCCACGAGTCCCAAGGGCAGTTTTCATCCCCCTCCACCTCCTGCAGAGCGACGGCAGCCTCTGGGCCCCCGCACTGCCTCCCTGTCCCGGAGTCCCTCAGTGGCCAGGCAGGTGTGGGGCTGTGACCCCAGGAGCCTGGCAGAGCCAGGCCACAGGGGCCATCACGCTCTGGGAAGGAAGGACTCACTCCCACAGCGACACGAACCCCTTCTTCTGCCCGCCCTGCTCAGGGAGCGCCCCGCTCGGCACGCCCTGAGTGGCCGGCGCAGGCACCGCAGCTCCGGCTGTGCCAGCGAGGGGCTGGGTTTGGGCACGATCCCAGCAGGATGCCGGGGCCGGTTTCAGCCTGGCCAGAAGAACGGGTCACCGAGGGCCTTGGTGAGCTGGGCAACGGGGCTGCCCCGCGGCCTCTGGCGGGAAGAACCTCCCGCTGCTCCTGGCAGCCCTCCGGCAGCCCGTTGGAAAACAACGGTTCGCGTTGTTCTTTCACAAGCAGCTCAAAGAACCGGGGAAATCCCCAATTTCAGCGGTGGTGCAACAGTTCCTGTAACCCCGTTTTGGGGCTGGGAGGCACAGGCCCCCCTCTGCCCCAGGCGTTTGTTCACCCTGGGCTGACTCCTGCCCTCCGAGGCCACCGCATTGCCCAAGCCAACCCCAAGAGCGCTCCCGTGGGGCTCGGCACGGCTCCAGCGGGGGGGCGGAGGGGGCAGCACGGAGCTATAAATCCGACAGCCCCGGCACCACTCCCCATTCCACTGCTGAAGCCAGAGGAGCTGAGGCGAGATGAGGACCTTGGGGCTGAACCTGGGGCTGGCCCTGCTCTGCTTGCTGCGTGTGCAGGCTGCGGACCTGGGAGCAGCGGAGCTGGACGAGAGAAAGGTGACCCTCGGGAAGGGAATGGGGGAGTGTGGTCTCTGGTCACCAGCAGAGCGGGGAGGACTCTCGGGGTAGACGTGTTTTGGTACTGCGGACAGCTGGGGTCGCTACAGCCACCATTGCTTTGCTGTCACACCCAGGTGAGGACAGTCACCCAGTTCCTGCATTGGTGGCCCTGAGGGAATTTTGTTGCCTGGACGGGGGGCTCCATGGACTGAGGATGTCCTGGCTTGGTCCCTAAGGAGGGGACACTCTTGACTGCTCCTCTGGACTCACAGCCTGCTCTCACTGCCAGGTTGCAGGGACATGGTACATCACTGCCATGGCCTCTGACTCCAAGACCTACCTCGAAAAAAAGGACCAGCTGAAGATGGCGATGGCCAACATTGAGGTCCTGGAGGATGGTGACCTGAAGGTCTCCTTTGCAATTCCCACGTAAGTTCCACAAGCTTTTCTCCACAGGCTTCACTACCAACCTCCTCCCTGGACCTTCACTAGTGGGTCTCCACCTGAGTGCACTCACCAAAGACCTGGGCAGGGCTTGAGACAGGACCACCAGGGGCTTGGGACACCTGTGGGCACCCGCTCTCCAGGTCAGGCTCAGGGCAGCACCAGCCAGGACCAGTGCCACCACAGAGGGTGGGACGGGACCCTATGATTACAACTTTCCCAGCAAAAACAGCCTCAATCCCAGAAGCTCAGAGCATGAGTGAGGGCATGGATAATCCCCAGGCGCCAGCACTGTCCCCTGCCAGCCCAGGTACCCATTGTTCCAAGAGTGGTGTCTGTCCCCTCCTGCCCTGGCCACACCATCCCATCTCCGAACAGCAAGTCCCACATCTGGGATAGTGACACTGGAACAGGGGAGGGGAAAGGGGGTCACTTCATCTCAGCTGGAGCATCCTTCACTGTTTTGCAGCCCCGAGAGATGTATGAAATTTGAGTCGATCTACAAGCCAACAGGCAACCCGGGTGAATATTACAGCACTGGTGAGTGGGGGTGCCTGGCTCTTGGGACAGGGTGGAGGCATCTCCCATCATCCCTGTCTGAAGCAGCTGGCTGTTCCTGGGGGCATGGCCTGCACCCCCTGTGTCCTGGGTGGGACATCCCTCTGTGTCCAGGTGGCCCAGCAGCATGGCAGAACCCCCCAGTCCCTCCCTCTGGGATAAACACATTCAAACCAAGCTTAAACCCTGGGGAAAAGCAGGTTCATTCTGCAAAGAGGCTGTGGGTGGATGTTCCCAGGGGATGGAGCTGGAGTGGTTTTCCACCATTCCCCACCCAAAAATCAGTCTGACACCGTCCAACAGCCTGCACTGACCATCCACAGCCCTTTCTGCCCTCACCTCCCCATCCCTCTGCTCTGCTGTGGTCTGTGGGCTCCCCCAGGCTTTCAGAGAAGCCTTAGCAAGAGAGAAAACCAGGATGGGGAGATTCCGAGGAAAGACGGGCTTGGTGGGCTTCATGCTCTTACAGCCCCTTTGCAGCATGGGGGTTTCCAGGAGGAGGAAATTGATTTTTCTGCACGTCCTTTTGCAGACAGAGGCAATAAGACGGTGAAGCTAGTGGATACCGACAACAGGTCCTACATGATTGTCCTTGCCACCAGACAGAAGAACAAGGAGACCTTGCGCATGCTGAGACTTTACAGTGCGTAGCCAGCAGTGGGGAACTGCTCAGAGGGGTCAGGTGCTTCTGAGGGTCCTGCAAGGCCAGGAGCCAGGAGGTCTCCCTTTTCACTCCTGCCCTGGGTGCGGGACAGGAGTGAGGCAGGGGCTACCGTGTATTCCCTGTGTGGCAGGGAAGGGGCAGTGGTTTGGGGTGGCAGGGGAGGCTGGGGCTCAGGCTCCTGCACTGTGCTGCAAGTCCATGGCCTTGGGTAAGTTGCTTGGTGAAATGGGATGGAGAGTGGGGGTCCTCCTGCAAAGGGGGAACAGAATCAGTGGGAACAGGAACCAAGAGAGGAATCACTGTGCTGGTGTCAGGACCTCTGGCTCATCTTGTTCCCTGGGTGGGCTGTCTCATGTGCCTGGCCACCACTGCTCTCCAGGACCTCTGCCAGTGCCTTCAGCCTTCTGCCAGGGACTGCCATCCATCCCGCCCTTGGCTGGACACACTCACCAGCTTCCCAGGAGATGCAGAGTCAGGCACAGCCTGGAGCTAACTTATGTCTTTCTCTTTAGGCAGAACCCAGTGGGTGAGACACAAAGTCAGATCACAGTTCAAGACACTTGCCAAGCTGGAGGGCTTCAATGACGAGATGATCTGGATCTTACCCAGGCAAGGTGAGCACTGCCCAGGGCCAGTACAGGGACACGCAGGCAGGGACCAGCTCAGCCCATCAGTGCCACACCACTTTGTGGTCTGAGCTGGCAGGAGGGAGTGCTGGCAGCCAGAGGTGCTCTGGCTGGGCACACTGAGCGAGGAGAAACCCACAAGTTTCTTCTGAGTAGTCTATTTTGGGTGCTAAATGGGACTATTCAGACCACAGTGCCAGACTCAGGCTTTCTCTTTTCTTCCACAGAGAAATGCAGAATTGATGAACCGTAGGTGAGTTGCCGCAGTGTGACATGGTGTTTGCAATGTCCTCTCCTGGAAATCGTCCCTCTTGGTGCCCCAGCAAGGGCCACCAAGAACTCTTTGAATTCCTCTGGGAGTGGTGGAACTTGTGCTGGAGCTTGCACGCAGGTCAGACCATTCCCTTGGATGCTGCTCTGCAGTGGGGACCCCCAGGTAGCAGTACCCAGGGCCTCCCAAGAAGCAGTGCTCAGAGACCCCCAGGGGGAAGTGCCTGGCACTGAACACGGGCATGTGAGCTGAAACCACCAGAGAAACAGCTGCCCAGCTGAGCAGCAAGGGCCAGGACACCGGCTCCTGCCAAAGGGTCCCTGGGCTTGTGGACTGGCAAACCTGGCCAGTGGGGGTTGGTGTCTCACCATGCAAAACGTGTTTGCTGTTGGCCCTCCCTGTCCTGTGCTTTCCCACCACGTGGATGCACACACAGCTGTAGGGGTTACTAGAAATCCCTTGCTGGAGGTGCCTCACCCTACAAATCTGGGGCAAACTGGAGAAGAATGCACTGATCCTAATGGAGAGTCCCTCTGGTCTCCTTGCCTCACTCAGGCCTGTTTTCCAGGAAGTGTGGACTGGCTCGTGGATGCTCCTGCCAAGCAATGCAAGACCCATGCTCTGACCCACGCCCAGGCTGCTGCTCCACCATCCGTCTTCCATGCTCTGTGGTCAAGACTCTGACACAGCCCCTGCTCCTCCAGCACACAGTCCCCGCTTGTTGCCAAATAAACAGAATTCCTCCCCAGATCTTGGTGTAGCTGTCTGGGGAGAACCAGGGGTGCTGGGGTGTGTGGTCCCTCCTGTTGTCGTCCTGGGGGCTGTGGATGGTGAACAGCCAGGAGTGATCCTGGCTGAGCTTGCCCAAGTGAGGGCAGTTTGAGAGCCACAAGATTTTCCCTCCTAATGTCATTTCTCAGAGCAGAGGAGCAAGGAGCCAAATTCTGATGTCTTCCTTGTTTGTGTTACATTGTTGCCTTCAGCAAGTTAAAGGATAGTCATGCTATTTCTAATCAGATTCTTAAATTGATGCAATCGCACTGGGTTCCATTTAGGCTTCCCAATGTTGTTTAGGGTTTGTATTTGCTAATATCAGCTTAAGCGCTCAGAGGGAAGCTAAGCTGGTCTTTCCAGACAATCTCTGTGCCATATGTGATAGTTAATCCTCTTGACTTTTCATTTTTTCTCTTTTTAAAAATAAAATGTGAGTGTATGGGATCATCTCAGGTTGTAAGAGTAGCACCGGCTGGCACAAGGATCACACTTTAATTTCAGCTTCTGAGCCAGGTCCCACTTGCTGCTCAGGACGTGTGGGCTCTTGGCCATCTCAAAAAGACCTGAGTGCATGGGTGCCCAACCAACCTGCCTGGAGCAGTTGTGTGTTAGAGGCTCCCGGATGTCCCTTTGCATGTGATGGGTGCAGCACCAGCCACCAGCCGGTGGTGTGATCACCACAGCAGGAGTCACTCAAACGACATGCAGACATCAGGACCAGGCTTGTCCATCTGCCTTGCATGGTGCAGAATGAGACCACAGGATCTGGTGGGTGTGAGCCCAGAACAGCCTTTCCTCTTTCCATGCACACCCAGGAGTGTATTGAAATCACATCGGTGTCCCAAACCACTGCAGCTGCCAGACACACCTGTCGTGAGGAGAGGTGCAGGAGAGAAGAAGCAGCCCCGTGCTGGGGTCTCTGCCCTGTTCTGTTCCCTGCCCCTCTTCCACAGCCCGCAGTCAGGGCTGCACTTGCTGTCCCTCTCCTGGCCTGGCAGCCAGAGGAGCACCTGCCAGGGGAGCACTCCATGCCAGCACAGGATGTCTGGCTGTAGTGGGGTGACCCTGGCAGGATCCCAGGCACCCACCAAAGCCTGTCTATCTCTCCCCTCTGCAGCTGGACAGCGGAGAGAAAATATAACAAAGGATTCATGAGCTAAGGACTGGGAGACATCACTCACCAAATACCTTCACAGGCAAAGCAGGCTCTAATTAGGCATATTAATTGAATTTATTACAGACAAAATGAGAGCAGGGTAATGAAAAGTAAAATAAGACCTTAAAAACACCTTCCCCCCAACCCCTCCCTCCTTACCAGCTCTACCTTCTTCCCCGCAGTGGTGCAGGGAGACGGGAATGGGACGCTGCTCAGGGACAGAAGTCATTCCCCTGCTCCAGTACAGGTTCCTCCAGGGGTTGCAGGTGGATCTCTGCACTCCTGTGCCCTCCTTGGGCTGCAGGGGTACAGGTGCTTCACCATGGTCTTCACCACGGGCTCAGGGGAGTCTCAGCTCTGGCACTTGGAGCAGCTCCTTCCCCTCCTTCTCCACTGACTTTGGTGTCTGCAGAACTTTCCTCTCACATATTCTCACCCTTCTCTTATCTGGCCACAATAACAACTGCACAAGAACAATTTTTTTCCCCCCTTTGCCTTAAATATGTAATCTCAGAGGCATTTCCACCACTCCTAATTGGCCTAGCCTTGGCCAGTGCCGCGTCCATCTTTGGAGCCACCAGGGATTGGCTCTGCCGAACATGGAGGAAGTTTCTGGCAGCTTCTCGCAGAACCCGCCCCAATATCCCCCCCACTACCGAAGCTTGGCGATGCCAATCCAATGCACTGGTGCACGTCTCGAAGCTCACAGCCTCGAAGGCCACCTGCTGGCAGCACAGCAGGAGCCCTGCCCCTGCCACAAAGCTGGCACTGCTCACCTGCAGACGTGTCCCTCACTCCCCTGTGCCTCAGGGTGGTTCCCGGTGGTGTTCCCGGGATGTGGCTCTCCATGTACAGCAAGGCTGTGGAGCTGGCCTGTGCTTCACTTGAGCCTACCTCAAGCTCACTTGACTCATTAGATTTGACTGCAAATCAAATGCAATTTAATTAGCAGAAAGGCAAACAGCCCCTGCCAATGACTGGCTGATCATTCCCTAATGACTATCAGATCAGCAGATGTAATTGCAAAGCCCTACAGTTATCGGAAAATGAAATGAAGATGCCACTTGCATCCCACTCACACAGCACCTCTGACATTTTCTCCTGCCCTGGCTCATGGGAGTTTTGCTGGGGGGGACACACGGTCTGCTGTGCCTCATCCCTCTGCACCCTCCAAGTAAGGCAACTGGTGCCAGAGAACCCAACCCGGTTTTCCGGCAGCCCAGACTGTGGTGCTGTCCTGGGGATACCAGCTCTTTGGCATGCCCTTGGTGATGGAGAGGTCACAGGGTACAGGGAGGGAGATGAGGATGGGTTCCCTCCTCAGGGGTCTTGTGCTGGGTCTGTCTGTGTGATACCTTCCCAGTGGGACAGCCATGTAGTTTTCCATCTCTTGTTCATTAAATCCACTCAAAGGCTCTGTGAACACAGAATTGTACTTAAAAGAGGTTTATTTTAGCTAAAGGGAAAAGTTTTCAGTGATGACAAATGGATTTAGGAACCCAAACACCTCCTGTATTTGCCCCATGAAGTGAGAACTTTGGGCCCCAAATCTCCTGGGAAGGCACTATGTGAGACCCCAGAGTTCCCCAAGTGCCACTGGCCACGGGATCCGGTGGTTGTGAGCCCAGAAGAGCCTTTCCCCTTTCAATATACACCCAGGAGTATATCGAAACCACACTGGTGTCCCAAACCCTGTCCAAACCTTGGTGCATTAGAGCTAAGGAGCTGAATACTGGGTCCAATTTTTGGCATTGGGTTTCAGCTGCTAGCTCTTGCAGGCTTGCCCCTCCAGGGTGGCCCACAGCAGCATGCTCCAGCCAAGGGCTCTCCTCCCTGGTGCTGCAGCCATCTCCCAGCTGGGATTTGCTTCTCCAGGCTGACCATGTTGCACCATGTCTCCTCCAATGGACTCTCTCCTCTTCAGGCATCCTGACAACCCAGCTCAGCTTCCTCCTCAAGTGGGCTCCCTGTGCAGCACACAGAAAATTCTCACTAACATAACACAGCATCAATATTTTCCCACACAGACTGGAACCCTCTGTCCCCATGGCCAGTTTGGCATCCTGTGCCATACTGGTGGCTCAAAATTCCCCTGTGCTGACCAGGCCGCTGGCTCTCCAGTCAAGGATCCTGCAGGCAGGCAGACTGCTCTGCAGTCTCAGAGCTCTTGTGCCCACCAAGCTTTCTTTCTTTCCCCTGAAGCCTTGCAAATATCTGGGGCTGGATTCCTCTTCTCCCTCATCACAAAAACACTTTGCACCCTCACTGCTGGAGACACAACATTCGTTCTTCCTGAATCCAGGTGCAGCCACATTTCTCTCCCTCAGCAAATCTCTGAAGACTCTCTCCCCTCCCTGATGCTGCTGTCCCAGTGCCCTCATGTTGTCACTGGCCATAAATTGTCCTCTTGGAACATTGGGAGCAGGAGATGTCTGACCTCCAGGGCACTGTACTGGGGACACAGCAGGACTGTCTGTCCCCAACTACCTGGCTGAAGGGCGAATAGTTATCCCATGTAACTGCAAACAGTTCTCACAGTCTCCCTGCACTCCTTCACCTTCCAGCAAAGGCTCTTTTCTTTCCTTGGAGACGTTCCACTCTTTCCAGAGTCCCTCCTTGGTGTCTGTATGTTGCTTGTTTGCTAGGGGAGAAGCTCTGTTTCACCAGCCTCTCCCTTCTGCTTAGAAGGGATTTTTTTGTTCCTTTTCTTTCTCTTTTCTGTTTGCATGCTCAACTTTGCATGCTCAACCTGCCCAGCTGCAGGGACCAGCTCGCCTCACTTCTCCTGATTTGTGCTTATTCTCAGCAACAGCCACCAATCTGCCCCTATTGATCTTCCCATTTACGCCAAATGGCATTGACTCATGCCTACTGGAGCTGAAGTTATTTTCCCAAATAGCTCTTCTAAAAACAACCAAAAGGAACAGATACAAAAAAAACACCCCATCAGCTCACTTTATGCTGGTTATGTTGTCCTCATATCCAAGGATAACTAGAATGACCATTGCAGACAGGTGATTATAGCACCTTCACCCCTCCAAAAGCACCTTCGCCCCTCCTCTTCAAGGGCTCTTGCAATGTTGTTTGAGGGTGCTCAAGCCTCTCAGCCTGGGACCCGCTTTCTCTTTGCTCCTGGCAGATATTCCCACCCTTCTCTCTGGAACAACCTGATGACAACTCTGTCAGCACCAGTAGGTTCTTACAGGCTTGCTCTTTACAGGTTCCCGGCCTGCTCCTCCTGCAAACTCAGTAGTTTTAGGTTCGCACTCAAAATCTTCTGTATCTTGTCTTCATTGATCCCTAGGCTCCAGTTGCTTGTTAGACCCAGAGTATTTCCTGCAGGCCGGTGTCTCTGCTTTCCCTTGCCACTTTCAAGCCTGAGAGAACCACAATCACCTTTGGATGCTGTTCTGGTCCTCCAGACTCTCAGAGGTACCTGCCTAATGTTGTTTTCTCAGTGTGAACATGAGGCTGACATCCCCAGTGCAGTATTAGCCAGCAGGCACTTTGTCTGTAACATTTAAAGATTATTTATTTTTTTGACATCTGCTGCCACAATCTGTGATGGAGAGGGCAAGCAGGACACCTTTCTGTATCTTCACTAAAGGTGTAAACACAATTTGTTCCCATGAAGGGCAGCAGCTGTTCAGGTGGGGTCTGACCTGTCATGTTTTGTGGGATCTTTAGACCAATCTCCACTTGCAGGCCAGGAAACCCGGAAGGAGGAGAGAAGCTACTGCATCTGTTCCCTGATCTTCTCCTACTACTGCGTCTGCTGTTGCTTAACAGTGCCTGGGACCATCAGGAGAGCCCTGTGCATGTCCGGAGTACAGCCCTGCCATGTCCTCAGATGTCAGAGATGTCACTGAGGGTGCAGCTGAGTGACCTGAGAGACACCGAGTGACCTCCACCCTCCAGCAGCAGGGACAGGTCTCTCAGTGACCCACTCAGGGGAAGAGCCTCAGGCAGTGCTGGGGGGGGGCACAGCTGGCAGCTTCTCACTCCCCCTCACCAGCACATACAACACTCAAACCTCTTACTGCCTGGGGGACCAGGGGGCTGGGTCCCTAATTCACAGCATCCTCTCCCTCTGTGACTGAAAGCCCCCGACTGCTGGCTTGCACTCACAGTGCCAGCTCCAGAGAACCCGGCCCTGCAGGTACAGCCCTGGATGGGTGAGGTGGGTCTCATCCCGTCCCTAAAGCTGGGTACCAGCATGGAGCACAGCACAGCTCCTCATCCTCTCAGAGGGGTGGCAGAAGGATGGCATGTAGCATCCTCTGGGATAGACTAGGAGAGGATTCTTTAACACTGCTAATTGTTTGGTCACAGGAGTTCTCCCAGTAAGTAATTCTGGGAACTCTTTCCATAAGAAACAAATACTGCCCAGATGGATAAACTGTGCTGGCTGTCACACATTGCCTTGGCATGCCAACGCCCTTGGTAAGCCTTTTTCCTTTAATCATTTATCTGCATGAGGGCTTTGTCCCTGGAAAGAGCTTTTATTCCCAAGCAGAGCCCTTTCCGAGGTGAAACACTGCAAAGCACAGCGGTAATGCTCAGCTGTTTGCACTCCTGGTAAGTGCTGGATAATCTTGTCTGGGCTCGACTTGCAGACACTGCAGAGCCGGATGTCTTTCCCTTAATGCAAAAAATATGTATAAGTAGGAAAACCATTGTCAGTGGACTGATCTTTATAGTTTCTGGAGCCGAAGTTAATCCTGGGAACAGGAAGCTGCCTCCACATGTGAAACGGCGATGAGGCAGGAGTGCAGGTGGGAGAGCGGGTGGATATGGTTCATGACGTGCCTTCAGGAAGGGTTCAGGGACTCTCAGCACGTGGAGCCAAGATGGTGGTACCTGGTGGTTGTAAATAAAGGGGTGGGAATGGACATTTTGCTCAGTGTGTGCAGGGAGATCCAGCCACAGATACAGTGAAATGTGTCCTCCCTAGACCTCAGCCCAGTGCTGGGTTGGGATTACTTTACAAGCAAAACTCTGTAAGAATCCTACTGAGGAAAAATTATGGAAACTAATGTCCTGTGATTGACGGAACCAAGATTTCCCAGTGGGAACCCAACCTGCTTTATCCCACTCAGCTGAGGCTGCACTACATCCTCCCAGAGGACATGGACAAGGCAGGGAAAGGTGAGGAACCCACATTTTAGGACACCTACAAAATCAGCAGCTCCTTTGGAAATAAAATGGGAATTTCCCATCCCTTTTTACCCACAACTCCCAGGGCAGGGGTGAGCCAGAGCAATTTGCTGCCCCTTTGCTCTCCTACCTGAGAGCTCCTGGCCGCTCCTGCTGAGCGTAGCTGCTTTAGTACTGGGCTGGAAATGCACCTCTGGAGCTTATGGGCAGAGAGGGAGGAGGGAGAATCCTTGTGGCAGGGAACGGCTGGGTACAGTGAGTCCCAACTGCGTCTGTACTTAGCCTTCATCAACTCAAGACACTGATAGATGAGATCACACCACAGTATGGACCAGTGGAGCTTGCTGAAAGGACCAGCAGTGTCACCAGGGATAAAGGAATCATGAAGAAATAGTGCCCCTGCCCCATGGCTGAGTGTGATGCTGGGGAGTGCTGAGGTCCTCACAGAAGTGCTGTTTACAGTAAATGGTTTTTATCTCAACCCACCTTTTTGTGCCTCCAGTTCTCAACTCCATTCCCTGAGCAGGAAGGAGGCAGTGGGAGGGAGTGAGTGAGCTGCATCTGATTTGGGAGAGCATCGAGCAGGGGGCACGAAATTGGGGAGTGCCATTCCTAACCCATGACAGCAGCATTTTCCTGGGGAAGTAAAATCCCAGACAGGGATTTTTTTTCCACAGTTCCTTTCACAGGAGCAAAGGGCTAAGGAAATTAAGGAATAAAGAAAATTTAAGAGGTAACTATTCTGCTGGGGACAGATGACACGGCTGGCCCCATGCCATGCTGTCACTCACCTCTGCCCCGCACCTTCCTGCTCAGCCATGGTGGCAGGGCGAGCCACAGGCAGGTGGCAATTCCTTCCAGAGCCAAGCCTGGCGTCCCTGTCACGCCGCACCACGGCGGCTCACTCTCAGCATTCCTTGGACAGGCTCAGAGCAGGCTGACAGCCTGCCAGGGCACCACTGACGCTCTAACAGGGCTCCCGCTGCGAGCGTGTTGGCTGGGGCTGAGCCCAGCCACGCAGCACGGCACCAGCCATGGGAATCCCTGCCCTGAGAATCAGGCAGCACATGTTGGCCAGCGGGATCCCAGACAGCGGGTCCCACCCAGCATCATGTCATTGTGTTCGTGCCAAGGCCTCAGGTCTGTGCCCGGAGCATGGGGCCAGAGATTGGATGCCAGGATTTTGCAGAGCATCCCCTGACTCCATGGGGGAAAACCTCGGGCAGCCTGGGAGCTCTGCAACACCCAGGGACAACCTGGCATCCCTGCTGGACATGGCTGCTGGCATGACTGGGGTGTCTGTGTGGCATCTCTGGGGCTTGTGGCTGTGGAGGCACATCTCCACCAAGCACCCACTGTCCTGCAGCCAGATGGGACATTTATGCTCTGAAGGGGACATAGGACTTGGAAAGCAAACCCTAGAGATGTGAGACTAATCCAGGATATGGAAAGAGGTTTTGCAAGGGAGTGACCCAGGGATGTGGCTCTGACTGGGAAGGGAGGGGGTGGTTTGGCAGTGCACGGCTCTATCCAAAGCCAGTGGCTGCAGATGAGGTTTGACAAACTCAGCACTCACAGCCAGGTGCCACAGCTGCAGAGCAGGCAGGGGTGATACACCTCCAGCCATTAGCCTGAACATTACCCCAGCAGCCACAAGACCCACAGGTGAGATTCCCCAGCTCCTCATTCCCAGTCTATGCCATTCATGTGGGACTGGGGAATAACCAGATCCCAACATAGCATTACAGACTGCATCGGGTTGGAAGGGACCTTTCAAGGTCATATAGTCCAACCCCGCTGCCATGGGCAGAGACACCCACCACTAGACCAGGGTGCTCAGAGCCCTGTCCAGCCTGGCTTAGAATGTTTCCAGGGAGGGGGCAGCCGCAGCTTCTCTGGGGAACCTGTGCCAGGGCCTCACCACTCTCACAGGAAACAATTTCTTCCCAATATCCCATCTAACCCTGCCCTCTGGCAGTGGGAAGCCGTTCCCTGTGTCCTGTCACTCCAGACCCCTGTCCCCAGTCGCTCTCCAGCTCTTTGGAGCCCCCTTAGGCCCTGGAAGTGGCTCTGAGGTGTCCCCGGGCGCTGCAGCGCTCGGAGCATCCCCGGGCCGGCGATGCCGGAGCGGTCC
>VZRS01014846.1:25288-46685 GCA_013398055.1 Ifrita kowaldi
CCGCGTCCGCGTCCGTGGACGATGGTGGCGGCCCGGGGCGCTGCCGCCCGCCGCGGAGCGCTGCTGCTGCTGCTCGCCGCCCTCGGATCCTGCCGTCTGCGCCTCGCCCGTGCCGGTGAGTACCTCTTCGATCCCCCCCACTCCCGTGTCCGTGTCCTCTCCCTTCCCCCGCGGATGCTCGTGTCCCCTCCCACGACGAACCCTGGTGCGGTTGCCTCGCTCTTTTCCCCTAGTATCCCCCTCCCCAAGAGGGATCAGCACCCGTGGGTGTTCGTGTTCTTGGGTGGAAGCAAGGTAGGAGGTGCCCCCGCCACGAAGCCCCACGGGGGTTTCTCGCACCCCGCAGCGCTCCCCGGGGACGGGCAGCGCCGCCCCGTCACTCTCCTGCCCGCTGCTGCACGCAGGGGCCTAGCAGCGGGTGGCAGCGCCGCAGGGCTGGTCCCCAGCAGCTGTTTGGGGCGGCTGGAGGGACCCACAGATGTGGATCCTGGAGTGGGGAAGGAGCACATAGTCATGGGAGCGGCCCTCATGAAGCACATTTATTGGTAGGAAAAAAATTAAAACAACATCAAAAAACACCGAAACAAAGAAAAAAATGAAGGTGCTGCAGTGACCGAGCCATCCTGGGGAGCCGCCGGGGGCTGCGCTGGAGGGAGCCCTGTTTGCCCACCTGCCTCATTGCCCCGGGAGCGGCCGCAGCATCGCCCCGCGGGGCTACACCGGTGACGGTGACATTTCTGCTCTCCGCCGGGGCAGAAGGAATGGGTGGCCTTCGCACCCTCCCGCGCAGCACCGCCCTAAGCTGCCCTGCTGTCTGCTGAAGGGTTGTTTCGGGGCGTTCAGGTTTGATTTGTTTGAGTTTCGAGGTCTGGGTTAGGGCATTTCCCCTCCTGGGGTGTCTGGCACTGGACATGCTCCATGTCCCCTTGCTCTGTGCCCACTGCTGGGGTGCGCGGGGCTGTGATGGGCACAAACAACGGCTCCAAATCCCCAGCCAGCCCCGAGCGCTGGGAAGCTACTGCCTGCGGGGCAGGCTGTGGCTGCCCACCGCCGCCCGGCCCGGGGAGGTGCCGTGTCCCTGCCTAGGTACGGCCTGTCTCCGGCAGGTGCTTTCCGCCTCGCTGGCGCAGGAGCCGGGAAGGGCCTCCCGGCTCCCAGCATTGTTTGCGGATCCGATATTGTTTCCTTGCTCTGGCTCCCGGCAGGGCAGACGCCGGGCAGGCGGACGCCGGGCAGGCAGCCTGCTGTCAGCCGGGGCCCGGGTGGCCTCGCCGTGCTCCCGCCTGCTCTGAGGGACGGCGGGAAGGTGCAATAACTTTTAAATCTCCCATTGGATCAAAACGTCTGTGTGTTTCCATGTCGGCGGGTTGGAGGCAGAGGTGGCGATGCTCCTGCACTCCCCCTCCTCCCACGAGCCAAGGCTTGGGTGGCCCAGCCAGAGGTGCTGCTGACACAGGCTGAGATGGGAGGAAGGAGATCCGGGCGGCTCGGATGAGCCGCCAGTGATCCGGCATAATCTCCTCTGCTCCTGAATTTAAGGGGTTGGTGTGGGATCATCTGGCCTGGCAGTGCTGGTGGGGCAGGGTCCCTTGCGGGGCTGCTGGGTGCAGCCTGAGGCTGTGCCTGGGTGCTGTCAGGGGTGGTGGTGGCAGTTTCCCCTTCCCTTCCCCTCCCTTCCCAGCCCTAGGAGGATGCTGGAGGTGAGGTGAGTGTGAGGGGCCTGGCACTACATCAGCAGCCTGTTCCAGTGCTGGGATATTGCACGTTCTTGACACACGTGGAGTTGGATTTTTGACTGAACCTCTTTGCCCCAAGAGAAGCTGGGGATGGTGTCTTTGCGCTGTTCCAAAAACAGCAGCATCCCATTGCCAGGAGGTCGAGGTTGTGTGGCATGTGGCAATGGGGAGCTCCTGGTAGGTTTCTCCTGGGGATGGCTGAAGAAATATCCTGGGATGTTGAGTGGGGAAAGGAATCGTTGTCCCGACCCTACCACCTTTCTTCCTGAGTGCAGTGGGGCACAGGAAGCATTGCCTGTTTCTTCTCACTTTATAATTGCCTTTCCTGGGCAGATGGGGCCAAGCTTGGCTTTCTCTGGGGGTGGCTGTGAGGTGGAGGTGGCAGGCCCAGGAGCAGCTCCTGCTCTGTGGCATGCTGCTGAAGCTGGCTCCTGGCAAGGAGAGAGCCAGGGAGAAGATCCTACACCACCATACCCATGTCCTTCTGCCTCTGCAGCTTCATCAAAGCTTCTTCAGATGGGGATTGGCATCTCCTTCTCCTCCTCCTCACTTTCCTTGGCTGGCGCTGCGACCCAGAGCCCCTGCAGCAGATGCCATCTCCTGGGATGCAGCTGCATGTGGCACAGTAACATCCTCGTCTTGCTGTGAGCCTGATCCGAGCTGGAGGAAGGACAGCAGTGCTTTGGAGGTGCTGCAGGGTGGTTTAGGTTTGCTTGCTGCTCCTCAGCTGGGCTTTTTTCTCCCACGTCTCTATCCATCACACCAGGCTTTGGGCAGAGCCCCTGCCTTGCCTTGTTTTCTGGCTTCATTTCCTGGAATATGAGTGAGAGCTATATTGCTCCCCCCTTCCTGAGTAACTAGGTTGCCAAATTTAATCTATTATTATCATTGTTATTATTGTAAACAAAAAAAAAATGTTTTCCAAATGGGATGACAGGCTAGAACCCCATTTTTTAATAATCCTGAATCCCCCAGCCCTGCTGCCACAGCCATCACTTCACATCCCAGACATCTGGAGAAGGTGCTCAGCAAAACCTGAGTTGTTCTTTCCAGTCCAAGTGACCCATTTGGCCACGTTTGACCTGCCGGCTCTGCACTGCTGCTCCTCCTCCTGCCGCTCCGCAGGGACGTGGGTGGGAGCACAGATGCTGGTGTTGATACTGGCTGCCCCTGCTCTGCAGTGGTGCAGGGACTGCTCAAAGTTCCCAGCTGGGCATGGCTAGGCAGAAGCCATCCCCTGGGAAGTTCCCAGGCTCAGCCTGTTGTGGGATTGTCCGTCTCTCGGCTTTTCCTCCTTGCCTGCTTGTCCATTGCTGCACTGGGGAGAGGGTTGGGACACAGTGGGCGCAGTGGCCGCAGGGACCCCCATGCTGACCCCTGGAGCTGCAGCAGCTCCAAGCCCCTCTTGGGAGCAAGACAGCAGGGCTGGCACTACGCCCGTGCTGCTTGCAAGGGCCTGGCTGCCCTGCCGAGCTGCCTGGGGCTCTGCCCAGTGGGTGAGCAGGGAGTGGTCTCTCAGCCCCGCAACATCCTCTGAGTCAGGCTGCAGGAAGCGGCCCCAGATTTTTCTTGAGGCACAGGAAAGGTTGTCTGGGTCCCCCCTGGGAGTGGTGGTGGTGGTGGGCAGTGGTCCCACTCAGCCACCCCATCCCTTCAAGCTCCCATGGCTGCATGGCAGGGTGTCCTCTGCCACACTGGTGCAGAGCAAGTGTTTCTCCACACAGCAGCTGGGGTGCTGCTCCCGAGTTTAATTTTCCATGTGGTTTTATTCTTGGAGATAATGTCCCCACCTTGTTATCTGGGGTTACATGCACTCAGCTGGTTCCCACTGTGGGAAAGGAGCTCTTGTGGGGGTGAGGTGTGGAGGAGCTGGGATGTGGGGCACAAGCATCCCACGGGACTCCAAGGAGCCAGTACCCATGCCAGGGACATGGGCAGGGCTCTGTCTGCAGGCCTGAGGAGGGGGAATGAGTGGAAAGATGTCTGATAATTCCAATTGCAGAATCAGCATCAAAGAAGAGTTTATGGAAGAGATGGGGTGAAAGTCCCTCATCCCTTTTGCTGTAGCTGTCTGGGGATTTGTAAATCCATGTGGACCCCAGCAATATCCTGGAGGCGCCGGTGCAGGGAGAGCTGGAGCTCAGGGTGGGGAGACTGTGGTTCCAGAGCCAGGGGCCTACTGCTTGCACTGTGCAGGTTCAGGTCCTTTGGATCTGCGATTTCCTGGCAGCTCTGGAGACCAGTCCCCCACCCCAGGGACCGTTCAGTCCCCAGGGTGCCCGGGTCTTCCTGCAGCGCAGGGGAAGGTGCATCGATGTTTGCCTGAAACGCCTCTTCTGGGCCATGGCGGTATTAAGGGAGGTAATCGGCTTAGCCCTGCTGGGCGCTTCTGGGGGGGCACAGCATCAGTGTGGTCAGGGCACTGGGGACAGGATGCTGGAGACTAGAGGGGTGATGGGGGGTAACAGGGGTGACAGTGTGGCGGGGGCAGGGAGAACAGAAGGGGTCACAGGATGGACGGTGTGCTGAGGACAGGAGAGATGTGGCGATGCTGGGGACAGGAGGGGTGATAGCACAGTGGGGACTCTGGGAATGAGAAAGTTAATGGGGGCTGCTGGGGACAAGAGTGTCAATGTGGTGATGGGGATGTTGCGGACAGGATGGGTGGTTTGGTGCCCAGGGACAAGAGGAGTGATGGGATGGCCTCTCCCCAGGTGCAGGGTGCTGGGTCCCTGGGCACAGGGTACAGGAGCTGCCATCAGTCCCATCCCTGCATTAAACCCATTGGGTCTGATCCCCGAGGTGAGTAGAGGCTCCCCTGGGCTGGCTGCCCCCAAAATCCCAGGGCCTGGCCTCAACACCACTGCCAGTGCTGAGGTATCTCCCTCCTGTGCCTGGGCATAACCCAGCGCCTCTGCTGCTCCAAATGGCAGCTGCAGGCCTGTAATTAGCCACTTCGTCAGCTAACGAGAATTGCAACGGGAAGAAACTGGCCGTTAAGTGCCTGGAGTGAGCTTTGAATTGGAGGAAGGAAACGCAGCCGGAGCAGGTCGTGGTCCCTGCCTTATCCCATCCTGGAGCACTGCGGGCTGCAGCTGCCTGCGTTAACCCATGCACACCGTGGCACATGCTGGGGCACGGATGGACGATGGCAAAGCCTGTGAGGGATATTTGCTGTGTGAGTGGGAACCCGTTGCTCCAGGCGGGTGACGTGAGAGGTGGTATGTCAGCTGAGTGCTGTCAGGGACCCTGACTCATCGTGACACAGGGGTTCCCTGGGCTCCTGGCCCCTGTTCTGTTCCTACAGAAAGGAGACTGTGGTGGAGGTGGAGGCAGGAGGTGTGGAAGGTACAGGTCTCCTGGAGCACCCATGGCTGCTGCTCGGGCCAGGCTAGGGGTGAGCAGGGGACTGCCCTGGGGAGCCCGCAGCTCTCTTGTGGGCAAGGAGCTGCTCTGCCTCAGGGAGTTCATCATCTCGCACCTGTCAGAGATAGAGAGAGGGCCCTACGTCGGGAGAGAGGGTGGCTCGGTGAGCTGCTGTAACATGACCCATTCTGCAGCCATCGTTCCTGGCTTCCTGGCTAGGAAGGAGAGGGTTTCCCTGGGCTGGCTCTTCCTATGGAGTATATACCCCAAAATCTCTGGGTCCAGCTCTTTTGGCATCATCTGCTGTCATTTTTCAAGAGCCCTGGCATGCTGTATGCACCAGCACTCCCGGGACGCAGCTGTGCATCCCGTGGACCCCCAGTGTCTGTGTTGATGGGGCCTCTCAGTTCCTGGGCTCTGCCCCATGGGACACGATGGCCCTGCAGGTCTTTATCGCTGCTGGTGGCTGAGTCAGCACGGGCGTAGCCGCGGATGCAGCCCCAGCGGGGTGGATGCAGCAGCCCGTGTTTCCACCTTCCCCTGCTCTTGCATGTCCACGGTCGGGGGGGTGCCCACCCAGAGTCTTCTTGCCAGCCCTTGTTCCGAAGGCTGTTGTTCCAAAGGCTGTTGTTCCAATGGCTGCTCTTCTAATGGCTGTTCCAACAGCCATGAAGGTTGGCCCCTGTCACTTCAGCACCTGTGGGTGGGGAGCTATGTCCCCAGGCACCTGTTTGAGGGTGATGGGCTGGTGGGAGCACCAGGGCTGATGCCAGCCAATGATTGGACAAGGGGAGCTGGACAGACAGACAGACTCCCCACCTTAAACAATGCCACCTCTGAGCTGCCCGAGGCTTTCATCAGCAAAATCGTGCTGGCGCCTCTTTCCCAAAGGCTGCAAGATGTCTCTGGTGGGGGTGTGGGCCGCAGTGGAGGGTGGGATGACTTTGGCTTTGCTAAAGAGCATCTTGGCCCTGGTGGGCGCAGCGGTGCTGCTGCTCCAGGCGGGTATTTCCAGCCCAGTAGTGGGAGTGCGTGGGAGCCTGTGGCTGCTTTCAGATGACTGAGCTGTGGTGGCCCCTGACCTGGCAGCTCCTTGGGTGCTGAGCTATGGGGTGGGCTGCCCTCTCCCACCTCTCTGCCATCATCAGTGGCTCCACAGGGAGAGCTCTCCCAGGGCTGTGTCTCTGCTGCAGCCCACTGGGCAGGTGTGTACCCATGGGGTGCACTCCTGCTGATGGGCCAGTGCCCAGGAATGCCTGGAGGAGAGAGCTGGACCCCATCCCTTCCCTCCAGACTGCTCAGCGCTTCAGGTGGGTCTGTGGTGCTGGGGCTCCCCATCCCCTGCAATGCCAGCACAGCAAGGGTCCAGCACAGTGCTCTGCTGCTCATTGGGGTGTTCCAGAGCAGCCCAGGGGTGCGAGGAGGGGCCCCTCACTGGTGCTTGCTCTGCACCGCGGCCCTGGCCACCAGCTGCTTCACTTGTGATATGGTGCAAAACCTGCCCAATAAAAAGGGTATTAAAGAACCCAACCCTGGCCCCAGCAGGCTCAGGGCATGTACAAAGCGCGTTGGTATTTACTTGAGCAAAACCTGATAAACAAGGCCTAAAGTGGGTGGTTCGGGCTGCAAAGAGCAGCCAGATGCGTTGGGATGAGGTGGCATCGGTGGCAGCCTGGGGTCCCGGCTATGTGTGGGTGTGCGTGCAGCGAAGCGAAGCCAGCAGCAGGTTTGGGCGGGCAGGCCTCGGGAAATGGCATGTGGCACCTGGTTTGCCTTTTGCTTTTTTTTATTATTTCTTCTCTTTCTGAATATCTGAAGCCACTTGTGGCTGGAGACCCCCTGGCACAGTGGGGGCACAGGGAGGATGCAGTGGTGCACGTCCTGCATGTGGCAGCCTCTGCAGGGCTGGAGTTGGGGCTGTCAGCATCCAGAGTTGTTGAGGCTGGGGTACCAGGAAGTCTCGCTTGCTTGATGCCCTCCTCACCGGCCAGAGGCAAGGAGCTGCCCAGTCTCTGCTAGGGTCTGGATTTGTGGTTTGCTGGAGCTGTTTCCACCCATCCCGGTGCTATCTCCTGCTCCCACAGCCCTGCCAATTCAGATCTTTCGTTTGTACAGCAAGCAGGGTGCCAGGGCAAGGAACGGGGATTTTTCTGGCCTAGTTAAGGGGTTTGAGTAGTGATGACACAAAATTCCACTCCCTCAGCCTGGTGGAGATTGCCTGGTTCTGCCCCAGCCTGGGATCACAGGAGCAACTTGGGATTTTGGGGTGCTTGTAGATGGGGTCTCCTCTAGAGCAGGGACAGGCTTTGGGGAGACACTGGTGGTTGGGAGATGACGTGTTTGAGGATGCCGAGGGCTTGGCATCTCTCTACCTTTGCGGGAGCCTGGCTCGGCTCCTCCTGGCCCTCCCTTTCCCCCTTGGCATTGAATCTGGAGCAGGACAAGGCTCTGGAAGCCCATCCTGGTGGCCTCAGGGCTGCAGCATGGGTGCCCACCACACTGTCTGCACTGCCTGTAGCCCAAGGCTCTGGGCTGGTGGCCCCAAAGCAGCAGCAGCAGCAGCAGCAGGGTGAGGGTGGGGATGGGGGTGGGAGGTGGGAGTGGGGGGAGTGCTGATGAGGCCTTTTTCCATCATTCCTGGGTGGGGCCGTGTCTGGTGGGACTGTCCCGTCCGTGGAAGCAGGGTGCAGTGAGGCGTTTGCTGTGCAGGCATGGGGACTGTTCCCAGGGGTTCCCTATAGGTGTTCCCTGTCTCCATCCTGTGGTGCAAGGCTGCTGGCACTGTTTCTTGGCCGTAACAGAAACTGTGCTGGAGATCATCTCTGCCGGCTGGGCCAGACCTCAGCACCCACCAGCCGAAGCTGGGAGCCAGGACACAAGCCCCGATGGCCTCGGGGATGGGAGCTGGTGGCATGTGGCATCTGCCAGACCAAATCTACTGAAGCACAAAGAAACACTTGCAGCTGCTCCCCCGCTGGTGGACTAGCACGCACCAGTGCTGCTGCAGGACATGGGGCCAGACTGGTGGCCATGGCTGTGCCACATGCTCTGTCCCTAGCAGTGATGTGATGTGACCAGCATTCCCCCACTCCTGGTTTGTGGGGTCAGCATCGCAGAGAGCCCTGCTCCGCTGTCTCTGCGTGGGAGGGGGCTTGGAGCTTGCTGCATTTTCAGGGGCAGGAGCACAGCGGTGACATGAGCAGCTGCTGGCAGTGGCAGGGCTTGCATGGGGACTGCCCGAGCAGTGGTGCCAGCTGTGTCCAGGAGTGGGCATTGCTCCGGGGATGCAGCCCAGTCCCCTCCACCTGCTTCCTAGTGCAAGAGACAGCAGGACAGGGGGACGCAGCTGGGTCAGGAAGCCCACCAGGTGTCGGCCACCAGCGGGGTGTCCATCCTGCAGTCACTCCATGTGTCACTCGTGGCTGGTGTGTACAGCATCCAGCCCAGCATTGCTGCTGCCGCTGCTGGCAGTCATGCCATGACTGCCCCGACTCACCTTGGCACATCCCTGGGCATGGGGCAGTGGATGTGAGGTGCTGGGGTGCCTCAGCAACCCCTGTTCCTGTCCGCTGCTGGACAGCAGCACTGCCCCTGCCGAGGGAGGCTGTGGAGAGGGGGAAGCGAGACCTTGGGGGCTGGGGTCTGGTGGGGGCATCATGCCAGCGTGCCTGCCTGATGCCTGCCCATCAGCCTGCCCAGGGCCTGCTCCAGAGCGCTCCTTCAGAGCCAGGAGCAATTTGCAGAGCTGGGAGGGAGCCACGGCCAGTGCCAGCTGGCAGAGGAAGTACGGGGAGGGCAGGCAGGCTGCAGGCAGGCCCCACAGCAGTTCCCACATTACCTGGCTGGAGGAGGACGAGGAAGAGGAGGAGAAGGAGTGACCTTGGAGTGGAGCTGGCAGAGACTACAGCACTGCAGGCCCTGCGGGGGCTGCCGCCGCTGCTGGAGCTCTGCCATGTCCTTGCTGTGGTCTTCCCTCAGCCTCAGCCAGCATGCAGGGGCCCAACGTGGGAGTGAGACCTGCAGCCCCGTTCCCCAGACACCCCGATATCCCCCCATGCTCCGTGCCCATGTCCCACCAGGTGCCGTGTCCTGCTGCCATAGAGGGGCCAGACCCAGTGGTCCTGGGCAGGCTGCTCTGTGCCCAGCCGGCTGTGCAGCCTGTGCCCAGTGAGCTCTGCCAGCTCACACTGTTGGCACTGGGGCTGGCAGCTGAGAGGGACGCTGGGTGTTGGTGTTGCCGGGACCTTAAACACTCACACCAGTGCTCAGCACTAATTAATTATCCTCTTACGTTCACTTTTATCTCTCTATCTGCAGCAGTGACGCAGCAGGGGCAGTCCCTGCCTCCCCAGCCTCACAGATGTCCTCCTCGGGTTTATTTTTGTTTCTTTTACACCTGTATGTTTTGGCATGAGTGTGGAAGAGCTGCTCCACCCAGTCTGTGACTGCCAGTGGCTCCGTGCCCTGTTTGGGCACCCCCTGTCACAAGCACTCTGCTGGCCCTGAGTACCACCCTGGGCACCCAGCACGGCTCTCCCCAGGGTGCGTCCTGGGGGATGGAGCTTTGTGCTCAGCTTTCTCCCGTGGATAACACATCCAGAGGCCTTGCAGCTGACATGCCCATGTTTCCTCCGGGGTACGGGTCTGTTCCTGCTTACACGTGTCCCCAGCTCATGCCCACCTGCTGTCTGTCTGCGCCAGCTGCTGAGTGTCCCATGCACCCGCTGGCCTTGGGATCGGCTCCTGTCTGCGGTCCTGCCTGCAGGGAGCCACTCGGCTCCTCCAGCTCGGTGTAAGGGATTACCCCAGTTGTGCTGTTCCGGGCTCCCTGCCCACCTGCACAGGAGTTGAGCACCACGGTAGGGCAATGACAGCAGTTGGAGCGTCCTCCTCCTCCGAGCACCCCTGGCACATCTGGATGGCAGCATCCTGGCTGTGCCGTGTCTGGCGCTGGCCGCAAATGCCGTATCATTCATTGCTCTCTCCTCTGGTCTGTACTGTCCTGCTGGCGGGGCCATGCAGGGTTAGGGTCCCCGCAGGACCCCAGCTGGACCCCAGCTCGGGTCCCTCTGCCCATCCCACTTGTGGCCAGGCCATGCTGGGCTGCTCTGGTGCCAAGCAGGGGGCATGGTTGGGGTGGGGGGATCCCAAACTCCCCCAGATTCAACAGCAGCCCTGCAGGTGCAGAGGCAAGACCGGGAGGATCTGCAGCAGGCATGCTGGCACTGGTAACAGGTGGGTGGCATGGTGGTGACATGGCCACAGCTGGGTGGAATTGGGACCCACGGGCTTTGAAGTGGGCTCAGAGAGTGGCAAAGCCCCTGTGGGCCCCCCTCAGCCCATAAGGTGCCCACACAGCGATGCCAGCTCACCAGTCACTGGCTGGTGACACACGGGGAGCTCTGAATTGCAGCCGGCGACAGCTGGGCAAGCACAGCTCATTCCTCAAACAGAGATAACAGCCTTTGCTGGGATCCAGCCTGTGCTTTATTTACCCAGTTGCTGGACTCTGGCTCAGGGCTCTGCCTCCACAAGGTGGCCCTGAGGGTCTTGTCGATGTCTGGCGCTGCGAGGTGACCCACACTGGGGTGGCTTCCTCCACCTGTGATCAGCTTTTGGCAGCACCTGTTTTGTGGGGAAGTGTTTCCATGAGTCTATGGCATAGGCAGGGACCCCTACAGGTGTGTCCCCCAGTGCCCCACGGGGCTGTGACATGTCCCCAGCCTGAGGCTGCATGATGCCACATCCTCCTGCCCCGATTTTTAAACAGAGCGGCCTTGAGAGTAACTCTGGGGAGGTGAAGCCAGGGGCCAAGTCCAATTTCTGTGCTTAATCATCTGATTATTTGCCTATTAAGTGTTAATTGCCCCCCAGCCATGTGGCTGAACCCCACATGATCCCTGGGGAGCAAATGGTCCAGCAAAAAACCCAGCTCCCATGGGCACGGTGGACTCTTCCCCCCATCCCGAGTTCACCCCTTCCAGGCTGTTGTGCCTGGTGGGCTGGGGGTCAGCCAGCATTAAAATTGCAGTCGCTGCACCCCTGCCAGTGCCAGCTGAGACAGGGAAGGTGATAAGTTCCTCATGGGGTGCAGTGGGGAGTTGCCTGGGCACTGGCAACTCTGGGGGTTCTTAATAGCAGCTGCACCCTCCAGGGAGCAGTTCGATGGTGAAATATGGCCATGCAAAGGCTGGGGGTTGCATATCCCGCTTGTGTGGCTTTGGGGTGACATCTTTCCTGCGCCCTTGCTGGGGGAGCAGAACTGTCATGATTCGTGTCCTGGCGGTTCCATCTTGCTCCAGGACTTTCCACTGCGTACAGGCCCCCCTCGCCCCTGGTGTGCTGCAGGGCTGGGGGTGCTCAGGACAGCTTGCACAGCTGTGGTGCCCCTCGCCGTGGAGTGCCCGGTGCCGGGGCTGTCCCCGGCATTGCTGTCCCCAGGCACAGGGACGGGCAGATGGCCGGTGCCTTGCCGGTGCCGGTGTGGGCGGCGAGGGCTGGCAGGGACTGCTCGGGGCGCGTGGGCCGGGGCTGGGAGCCGGCTCCTGCCGTGACTCATTGCCGGGCTGGGGGCGGCCAGCCTGTCCCTGCTCCCAGTGCAGCCCCACAGTCTTGCTCCCTGCCTGCTGCTGCCCGCGGGAGCGCTGCGGGCGCGGCCGTGCACGGCAAGGTGAGGGGCAGAGTAGGGCAGCTGTGTGCCACAGCCCCATCCAGCTGTGCAGCCCCATCCAGCTCTTCCTCCCACGCAGTTGTGCCCAGCCTGAGTGCTGGGTGCACTGAGGGGCACCTGGTTCCACACTGCCACCAGCCTGTGAAGGAGAGACGCTCGTGCTGCGACAGGACCAGCAGTGTTGCCATCAAAGCCAGGACCCCAGCGTGTCCCCCCAGCCCCCAGCCACAGGTGGCACCTGAGTGCTGGCCCTTCATGTCACAGTTCCTCTCTCCAGCTCTGCACATGGTTAGCCACCATCACCTGGTCCCAGACTCGGCTTTGTGTAGGGCATGGGGACCTTGTGTCCCCCAGGGAGATCCTGCTGGCCTGAGACCACCTGGGGTGAAGAGCCAGCCATGACGGCACTGCCATGGCACAATGGGTTGGTGAGGCTGGAGCGTGGAGGACTCATGCCTGTACCCAGGGAGTGGAGACTCCCAGGGACTGACATGGGCATAAGATGCCCTATGAAACTATGAGCGAGGTTTGGGGTGCGGTGCAGTGCCAGGGAGGGCTGGCTCCCACTGCTTCCTCCAGGGAATGCCAAAGGGATGGGAGCCTAAATGCCGGTGCCAGCACTGTCACACTCCGCTGAGGCTTTGGGGGAGTTGGTTTGGGACTTTTGGTTTGACAGTCACCACACAAGCATCGGTCTGTGCTGGTTGGATTTCATCTCCCCACGCAGGGCAGGCAGGGACAGGAGATCCTGGTCGCTGCCAGCTCTGCAGAGTGTCCTGCAGCACTCCCATGGGGTGTCCCACAGGATGGTGGCACCCTGGGGCTGGGGACCCTTGGGGAAGGATGGGCACTGCATGCCTTGTGCAGGTTATGGAGTCACAGACTATCTCGAGTTGGAAGGGACCCATGAAGATCATCAAATCCAGCTCCTTGGTCATTAAGCTCGTGGTTAATCGCAGCCAGTAATGGCATTGTGGAGGCAAAGCGGGGCCGAGGCGCGGCTGTGGTGAAGCCCATCAATAGCTGGGAGCTGCAGCAGGAGCAGCCATGGGCAGCCCGGGGCAGCTGGGTCCCACTTCAAGAGGCCATGAACAGACCTTGGGGTGTTTGACCCCTCTCCTCCTCCTGAGCTGTTTTCTCCTGTCCCCACAGCAGCGTCGTGTCCCCGGAGCCTGGACTGTGCCCTGCAGCGCCGAGAGTTCTGCCCGCCGGGGTCAGGTGCCTGCGGGCCCTGCCTGCCCCCCTTCCAGGAGGACGACCGTGGGCGCTGTGTCCAGAAGCAGCTCTCACCCAGTGGTAGGTGCACCCACTGTCCACCACTCTGCCTGCACGCCTCCCTGCATGCCCACCCTGCACCTCTGCAGCTCTGGGAGGTTCTGTGCCTCGGGGCAGCCCCCCACCCCAGCAGTACCCCATCCTCTTCCTTCTCTCAATGGCAGCTATATCTCTGTGGGGATGGCTGCTCTTCTCCCTCTCACCCCACTCGCCTCAGCTGGGGAGCTGGTTTTGGGCTGGCAACCCCATCCTGCGCTATGTGCAGCCTCCTCTGGTGACTGGGTGTGGCCCTGTCATCACCGTGGGGAGCCCAGGACCATCAAGGGCAGGAGTGGGACAGGCAGCTCCCCCTGCATCTGAACTCCATGCGGACATGGAGGGGTCCTCTGGGTTTTGGGGGATTGCTTTGTGTTGTTGAGCATGTTCAGGGTCCTCTCGGGGTGCAGTTGGAGTTGTCCTTCACCCATGGCTCAGCCCAGGTGGGCACGTGGAGGATGTCAGTACCCAGCATTCCTTCAGTGCCGTTTCTCCTGGCTGGAGAATTACCCTGTAAATCAGAGGGGAGACCCTCAAAGCAAGGCCCTTTGGCTGAAATGGGAGGGATAGCTGGGGGGGATGAGAGGGGATGCCACAGGGATGGGGTCTAGACTTGATATTTGTCAGCAGTCAGTGCCCCTGTGACAGGCTCTTCATCCACTGGCACTGAATGGAGGCAGCTTTAGCAGTTGCTTATAGTTTATTTTTTAATGTGAAGTCTTGAGAGCAAACTCCCGTCTTGGAAAGGCTGCACATGTGCTGGCGTCTCCATAGCAACCCAGCTCCTTTCTGAAGGATGTGGCCACAGTTGCATCCTTACCCAGAGAGATGCAGGATCACCCTCTAAGGATCCACCATGAGAGGATGGTGACACCAAGGTCTCTCCCAGTCCCATCCTGTTGTCCCAAGCAATGCCACTAGCTTGTGGCAGCAAAAGTCTGGGGACTGTGGCAAATAAAAAAGGGAGATCCCCTCCCAAATCCTCTATTTTAGCATCCTGAAGATGCCCAGCTCCTCTTGGCAGGGAGGCACCGTTTATTTTTCAGTGGGGGCTTTCGTGTCCTGTCAATCACAGGTTTCCTCAGCCCAGGGCAGAAGCCACGTGTCTCTCCTTGGTCCCTGTTTCCCCAAACTATCAGGGTGGGTGTGTGTCCCAGGGTTGAGCCCTGAGGAGAGGCCAGGCGCAGAGCAGTCTGAGGGGCTGGGTGCCAGCTGGCCATGCCATCCTGCTGCAGCAGCGGTGGCAACTGCCATGAGGGGGCAGCCGCACCCTGCCCGAGCCCTGCCTGCACCCCTGAGTGCCCTGTGCATGTCCTGATCACCCTGTGTGTGCCTGTGTGCCCTGTCCCGTCTCTGCCCTGCCTGGACCCTGCCTGGACCCTGTTCCTCCCCAGCATCTCTGCTCCTGCTCCTGGGGCAGTCAGGCAGGAACTGGGGCTCACCCCAGCCCCCTGTACCCCGGAGCAGCTCAGGGCCAGCATCTCACACACCCGCAGTGCCTGGCAGGGCTGCAGGACCCAGCCCTCAGTGCCCTCAAATGTGTGGCGGCAACTGTGGCATCGCTGGGGAAGGTTTAGCTGCTACACAGAATGGGAGGTGGGCAGCTTTTAGCCACTGGAAGAGAATTTGGGGATAAAGCTGGTTAGTGCAGGTAAGTGGCACAGCCCAGGCGCTGCAGCTACACCAAGGCCCCAAACCGCTGCCTCAGTTTCCCATGTGCCACTTCACACACTCCCACAGGGTGGGAGACTCAGAGGGACCTGGCAGCTGCTCTGGCTGCTTTTCCAACATTTTTTTTCCTTTTTCCAGCCACATCACATCCAACACCAACACAGCCTGACAGTGGCACACATGGGATGGACAGGATTGTCCTTTAGGTCCTATGGGAATGGGGCAGACCTTTCCCACAGTGCAGAGGGGAGCTAGAGGTAGAATATCCCCATCCCAGGCACTAGGATGTCCCCTGGCACAGGGCTGTCACACTCAGTCCCATGCCAGCTCCCTTGCCCATTGGGAGAGCTTGGCCTTGTGCCGGCCCCTTGGCACCATGGCCCTCACCTGTTGGGCACGGCACTGGCACAGTCCCAACCTGGCACCGCTTGGCCATAGTGCTGCTTTGGGATGGAAATAACAGGGTGCAAAGAGCCAGGGAAACCCAGAGCTCCGGCCAAGGGTAGGAGGCTGGGGGCAGTTTGGGGACACAAGTGCATGGGGGATGTGGGGACAGTGACTCTTGGTGCTTTTGTTTAAAGCAAGAGTGTCCCCCTTTTAAACTGTTTTTTGACTCATGTGGCTCTGAGTCATGGGGCAGCAGGGTGGCCTTTGTGCAGGGCTCCAGAGGGAATCAGGGTTTATTTCCAAACACTGGAAGTGAGCACAGATTCCAGAGGAGACATAATTGTTATAACCTTGAATTATCAGGGAATCAAGCTGCCAGTACCACCTTTCCTTGTATGTCTGGATTTATCCCCCAGGGCTTCCCTCAGGGGACAGCCTGAATATGGGTAAAGGAAGCAGGGATTGGATGGGGATTGAGATGGGGACAGGGAAGGGGGTGGGGGTGTCTACTACCTTTGAAGCTGAGTTTAATCCTGTTAAAAGCAGTGGTGAGTGTCAGAGCTGGACTCTGCCTGGTGAGCCTGAGAAGAGCAACTCCACTCATGCTCCAATGCTGTCACCTCGTGGGTGGGCACCCCCAGGCCAGGGTGGGAGTCCTGCCTGTGCCTGATGCTGCAGGAGCCCTCTGAGGGGCAAATGTCCCTGGTGAGCACTGTGCCGGGACATGGGCTTGGACAGCCACCTGTCAGATGCTGCTGGGGCCAGCGCCTGGGGGTACATCCCTGGCTGCATGGGGCACCCCTGCCCTCTCCCTAAAGGAGCTGTTCCACCAGGCAGGAACCAACCCCTCTACTGGAGCAAGGGCTCCCATGCTCTGCTGGACAGCCAAGCTGAGCCCTGCTGTGGGGTGGCTCCAGCCACCCTGGGCCATAAAGGACAATTTGGGGTGCAAACCAGTGTTCAGGTGTTCCCTGACTGTAACTCACCATGCTGAAGCTACCCCTCACCCCTGGGGCAGCAGGGCAGTTGGGGAGTGTCTGTCCTGGTCCAGCTCCCATCCCTCCTCACTCGGGGCTGCTGTGTGACCCCAGGGGCAGGGACACAGGGCAGGTCCTGCACAGCAGGTGCTGGCACCCTGTCCTCTCTCACAGAGTCTGCAGGACCTGCTGCCTCTGTCATGAGGGCAGATGCTGTTGCTCCTGATCCTTCAGCATTTGTGAGGTGAAAATCCCACCGAAAGCAGCAAGGACACATGGGGGTCCTGGGGCCCAGCGTTGGGAGAGCTGCATCTGAGGGGGCTCGGACTCATTACCACCTGTGTCTGCTGGAGCTGGGACAGCAGCCCCTTCTTGGGGGTACTGGTCTGGCCCTGGGGGTGGGCACAGGGCTGCACCCCACAGTGCCCACCTCACACCCGTTCTCCCATAGGTCGGACCTCTGTTCCCAGCCTGGAGGCAGAAATTGATTTTCTCGCAGATGTGCTGGCCAGGCAGGAGGCTCCTCGCCACCACCCGCTGCAGGATGGCAGACCCAGGAGTAAGTGCTCACTCCCTGCTCCCAGCAGTGCCAGGGGCCCCATGGCAGCCAGACCCTGCACTCCAGGCTGGTTTGCCCTCTGCCCAGGCACTGCTCACTGCTCTGTCTTCTCCCGCAGCCACCCTGGTGCCCAACGGCGGCAGACAGCGTGTGGCCAGTGGGCTGAGAGAGGGACGCCTGCAGCGGGGTCCCGCTGGCACCATGGCAGCCACCACCCTCCCCACCACTGCCACGGTTCAGAAGTACCCAGTGGAGGCATCTCCCATCCCTGCAAATGACAACATGGTGCTTGGTGAGACCCTGGAACTCAGGGGAAGGGGTTTCACACCCTCACCAGGGAAGCATGGGCGGGTGTCACCATGCTGCCCGCTCACCTGCTCACCCTTGGTGTCCCCTCCACCTCTGCAGGGCTGATCGTGGTGTGCACAGTGGCCGGGATCTCAGCACTGATCGTAGCGGCCGTCTGCTGGTGCAGGTGAGCTGGGGCTGCCGACAGTCCCCTGGTGTCCCTGTGCCCAGGGCAGTGTATTCCCGTGCTTCCCTGGCATGAGGGGTTGGAAGAGAGGCAATAGCTGACCTTGCCAGTCCCCCCGAGGCGTGGCATCAGCTGTCCGGGGCAGGAGGACAGTAGTGAGACACCGCTGTGCCAGATGCAGGCTCCTGGGAGCGGGTGGCACCTGGTGTGGGCATCACTGTGGCACTGGGTGCTGACACTGCCAGCACGTTGGTGCCTTGTGCCCAGGCCCCCTGGGATGGAGGCGGCTATGCCTGTCATGGTGCCATCCCAGGGAACAGGGCTGACCCTCCAAGGGTCACAGGCTCCTGAAGGAGTTGTCTGCTCCTATGGCTCCCCACATCCACTAGGATGGACTAGAGAAGTCATTGTGCCCCACACTGGGCACTGGTGAGGCACCTCAGATCTCGGGTTAAGTTTTGGGCCCCTCACAGCAAGAAAGATATTGAGGGGCAGGAGCATGTCCAGAGAAGGGAATGGAGCTGGGGAAGGGTCTGGAGAACAAGTCTTACAAGGAGCAGCTGAGTGAGCTGGGAGGCCTCAGCCTGGAGAAAAGGAGGCTCAGGGGGGGCCTTCTTGGTCTCTACAACTCCCTGACAGGAGGGGGCAGCTGGGGGAGGCTTGGGCTCTGCTCCCAGGGAACAAGTGATAGGATGAGAGGAGATGGCCTCAAATTGTCTCAGGGGAGATTTAGGTTGGATATTAGGGAAGATTCATGGAAAGGGTGGTCAAGCATTAGAAAGGGCTGCCCAGGGAGGTGGTGGAGTCACCACCTCTGAAAGTGTTGAGAAAACATGTGGGTGTGTACTCTGGCAGTGCCAGGTTAATGGCTGAACTTGATCCTAAAGAGCTTTTTCAACCTTAGTGATTCCCTGATTCCAATTCCCTTCCCTGGCAGGCTGCAGAAGGAGGTCAGGCTGGCACAGAAAGCAGACTACTCAGCTCAGCGAGCTGCCAGCCCCCTGCCCTATGACAAGATCTCGGTAAGGTGCCCACGTCCCTCCCTGTGGGGTGTTCGGCACTCGGGCCGCAGTGCTCTGCTGGAGGGATTCCCATGCCACCAGCCAGGCTGGGGCCCTCCAAAGTCCAGTCTTCACAGCTGTTCCTGCTCTCTCCACAGCCCGGGGACAAGACACTGGCTCAGAGCGCCCAGATGTACCACTACCAGCACCAAAAGCAGCAGATGCTCTCCCTGGAAAAGTAAGCAGCCTGGGAGTAGATGTGTCCTGCCATTCACTGGATGAATTAGGGATGGCCCTAATCGTCCCACTGGGCTTCACCCCCTCTCTACATCTTCTTCCCTCCAGGCATAAAGAGGAGCCCAAGCTGCCAGACTCGGCATCATCTGATGAGGAGAATGAGGATGGAGACTTCACCGTGTATGAGTGCCCGGGGCTGGCTCCGGTACGCGGGTGCAGGAGGGCCAGGGGTCCCTGTGCGTGTGGGGGTGTCCAACATGTGCCTGGGATGTGCAGTTCCTTGTGAGGAGCCTTTTCCACATGTTCTTCATCAAACCTTGAGGTGGTCTGATCCCTCTGCTCCCCCCATGTCCCTGGCCAGCTCCCACTGAAGCTCTCCAGTGGGCAGGAGTGCATGTCCTGGCACAAGACTTTTCCCTGGGAGCAGAGAACTAAGAGCGGCCCTTGGCACGCCTGGCCCACCATCCCTACGGTGACAGGGACATGGTCACCCCTCAGGGTCCTGGGCACCAGGGCTGGGGGGGCTCGTCCTGGTGCCACCCCAACGCCTGGAGCGAGCGCAGACCTGTGACCCCTCACAGCCAGAGAGGATGTTCCTAGCTAGCAGGGGACCTCGGGGAAGGGCTGCTCTTAACAGCCCTGGGTACAAAGAGCACAAAGGGACGAAGAGGAGCCTTTTACATGGTAATAGCTGTGGAGCCCGGCCATCAGGGCCCAGATCGAGGGTCATCATTGGGTCTTTACAGGCCCATTAAAGGGCACTTGATGGCAGGCAGGCAGTCTGAGCAAGGAACTCTGTTCCTGCCAGCCAGGCTGGGACTGCTGTCATGGGGTCCCCAGCCCAGCTGTGGGGTCCCACTCCACCCGAGACCTTGGGTTTTACACATCACCCCACCCCATCCCCTCCTGCCAGGGAGGCAGCGCCTTTCCAGGGTGATGTGAGTCCTGGTGTTTTGTCGTCCATCGCAGTCCACTAGGTCGCCCCCTCACCCCGCCTCCCTGCCGGGCTGGAATTCAGACCCAAACGCCTTGGGATGGGGCAGCTGAATCCCAACTGTTTTCTGACCTCCCGCCTTTTCCTTCCCCCATCCCTCTCCTTCCGCCACGGCAGACCGGAGAAATGGAAGTGAGAAACCCGCTGTTTGACGACTTCTCCTTACACCCCTCCAACCCCAAGTCGCACCAGTAACCACCCCGTCTCCTGCGCCCAAGCTACAGACTCTGCCCGCGGCCGTGCCCGGTGGGGCGGCCGTGCCGGGGGGCACCCACAGCTGGGCCGAGGGACGCTGACCCCGCGCTGCCAGACTGTTCGACGCCTGCCCAATAAACACCCACTAACAGCTATGGGGGGGGATCGCCCCCGTTTCCAGCGTCCTTGTCCTCTTTGCTGCTGTGATCGCGTCCCTGCCGTGCCCTTTGCTCACTGCTCTCACGGGGGCGGCTGCTTTGGCACAGAAATTGGCGGGAGGGGGGTGGGGGGCTGTGGCACTGTCCCTTTGTAGTTGGCTTTGAGGAGGGAGCTGCTGCCCTGGCTGCGGCTGGGCTGATGCATAGCAGCTGGGAAGGAGGCAGAGAGAGGGTCAGAAAGGAGGAGAGGGCCAGGCGGGCTGGGCATACTCATGCCTGGCATCAGGGCTGCCAGCCGGCCCAGAGCCCCTCTGCCAGAGATGGAGCCTTTGCCTGGAGCAGGTGGCATCACTAAGGGCTTCAGTGCCCATTTTGCCCCCTCCACCCCACGCTGGGCAGCTCCTGACAGCAGGATAGTGCTCTGGGAGCCAATGGCACAAGCAGGAGCAGCTGGAGCAGGCACTGGCATTGCTCCCGGGGATGCTCCTTCAGATGCTGCCCTGTGCTCTGACCCCTTTAGGGGTGCTGGGCTTCAGGGGCCCTGGGGCATGGACAGTCTCAGTGCCACTGTGGCCTGGGAGCCCACATCAGGCTGTGCTGGCAGAGGATGGGCTCTCTCTACCCACAGTGGCCTCAGTGGGGTGAAAGCTCAGAAAAAGGGTTCAAGGTTTTGTTTTTAAGCTTATGTCACCATGGGGGAGGAAGGAACAGGACTGGAGGGAGCTGGGGAGGAGAGGGGTAGCCGAGGCACAGGGGCTTTGCTGTGCTGCTTCAAACCCCACGGACCCCATGCCCTGGCAGCATCCCTGTGGAGCCTGGAACTTGGTGCTCTCTGGGCATCCCTCTGTGGCAGGCAACAGTCTCCACTGCTCCATCCCAGGCACCTCTCAGGCATCAGACACTCCCTGTACCCCCTGTTGCCTGTGTCCAGCCTCACCAGCCCTCACCAACATGTTCTTGCTTGGAGCCCAGTGCTGGTCCTCAAAGCCTCCCGGGTGCATTGGCTGTGAACCCCTCCAGTGGAAAGCCCAGAACAGGGTTTGGGTTACTTTGCACAGGTGCGACTTCATGTCCAGATCCTGTTGTGGACTATCACAGCCACAGGTGACCTGTTGCACTCGCTGAAGCCCTTGCACGCTCAGGCAGGCACGGGCAGGGCAGGCAGCAGTGGCAGGGATGTGCTGGTGAGTGGTGGTGGCATGGGACCATCCCTGTCCCTGGCGGGGTGGCTGACAGAGGCCATCACGGCACAGACTCTGTCCCCATGTCCTGCACTCCCCCTCCCCTGGGCTGCTGCCACTCTCCCCACACCTCTCGTCGTTGTTGTATGAATTGTAGTTCTTTTAAAAGGAGATTTTATTAAACGACCATGTTTGAGACCCATGCGAGTGTGTGGTGTGGGGCCCGCGGCTCGGGGGGCTCCTCTCAACAGCAGGGTGGGACAAGGGGACGGGAAGGGAGGATGCTGTGGGTCCCCAAACTTTCCCTAAGGAACAGTGAGCAGCCATCCTGCTTCTGCAGCTGGAGAAGCGTTCAAACCCTTCTCAAAGGTTTTCCCAGACACGGAAATAATTTTCTTGTTTCTCAGTATTTGCCAGGAGAGGTTTCTCCAGGAAAAGGTCGGGTGGGAGCCCCCGCACCCAGCCCTGCAGCACCCACT